>CABHPR010138671.1:0-33297 GCA_902168415.1 Peromyscus melanophrys
GAATTATATTGTAAAATAAAATAAAATAAATTAAAAAAAAAAGAGAGAAGTCACTGGTTAAGGCTGAAGGAAGGGTTTTATGTGTTTGGTTGTTTTCCTTGATTGGTTGTGTTTTGTTATTGTTATTTGTGTTTGTGCTCTTGTTGTTGCTTATTTATTTATTTATTTATTTATTTATTTATTTATTTATTTATTTATTTATTGTTTTCAAAATCCTTTGCAGGGAGTTCACTCAGAAAAAAAGGGAAATAATCTGGGAACAGGTGTCACTTCTTAATATCTGAGCTGCTTTTAATAGCATCATTAATAAAGAATTCAAACACTGTCCAGCTCACTCACCTAAGGTGAAACTCAGTGGGCTGGGGAGAAACACTCACTGGCTAAGTGCTTGCTATACTAAATATGACACCCAGAGCCTACCTAAGAAGCTGGCTTTTGTGATCCATACTTGTCATCCTGAGTTGCATAACCAATACCACAGTCCAATTTAGAACACTTTCATCATGCTATAACTATACACTGTCTTCATTAGTCTAATTCTTTTCTTGCCCCAATCCTGGGAAGCCAACAATCTACTTTTTATCCCGGAAGATTTCGATCTACCAGTTCTGTCTACCTCACAGTCAGTGGACTCACCTGTGATTCCATGTGGAAGAACTCCTATAATGTGCTACTGTTGGCTTCACTTCTTTCAGCTTAGCATGGAAGTTCAGAGGCCCTGCATGTTTGCCATTGTATCAGTTCCTCGCTTTCCTGTAAAATAATATCTGACTATAAGGATACCACATTTTGTTTATCCATTCTTTACTTTACATGTACTTAGTTCTTCCCACTTTTCAGCTATTTTGAATAATGCTGCCAGAAATATTTGGGTACCACTTTTTACTTGGATGACCATTTTAATTTCTCTTCAAATTGCTGAGTCACGTGATTGCTCTGGTATTTGAAACCACTGCTAAACTATGTCCATCATTACTGAAAAACTACCCATCCCTACTAGCAATGACTAAGGTTTATGAATTCACAGGGTCAAGTCAGTACTTCTTTTATTTGGTTACAGAATGTGAATGCCTTAGAAGGGATATGCCTTTCCATCTAAGATGCATTTTCCTAGCTACCAATTACAATAAGAATCTTGGTTTTTTCACATGTTTATTGGCCATTTATGTATAATCTTTGCAGACATGTTTATTCAAATCTTAGTCATATTTTTAGTTATTTATATTGGTATTTGGGGGTTGTAAACAGAGTTTACATATCCTGGGTACTATGGTGTAAGTGTGTCTGTGTATGATTTGAAAATGAGTTCTTAAGTTAAACCAGACATTGGTTGGCTACTCCCACAAGTTCTGCACCACCATTGCCATAGTACATCTTTCAGACAAGACAGATTGCAGGTGAAGGGTTTTGTGACTGGGTTGGTGTCCAGGTTTTTCTTGCAGTAGTCTGCAGAGTACCTTCCTGCACCAAAGAAACTAGCATGTACAGATGAAGGCTTGATGCAACTACCAGCTTAACTGTTCTATGTTCAATGAGCTATGTAGATTTTGTCCTCGTAGATGGTACCCTGTTGTCAGTTTTTGGGGAGCAACTTTCTCTCTTAGCATCAACCTGGATTGTTTGGGGATGACCATTGGACCCTTTCAGCCAACAACTCGACCAACAACTTGACCCAGTGCAACCCAGAACCACCACTGGGAGCCTTGCCTGGTTACAAAAGATGGCCAGTTCAGATTCTGTATCCTCTATTACTAGGAGTCCTCACTAGGGTCACCGGCATAGATTCCAGGAAGTTTCCACTCCACTAGTTTTCCACAACTGCCTGACACTGCCTGGATGGCCAGGAATGAGAGACTGCATAGCTCAGAGACCTATAGTGGAACCAGGACCAAGGCACTACTACCCCTCCCAATCAATGATATGACTCTTAATAATGTTCTGCTGTACTCATAGATATATGCCATGTCCAGTCATCATCAGAGATGCTACCTCTAGCAGCAGATATAAGCATAATGTTCACAGCCAAACATTATGAGGAGAAAGCATCTAAATTCGAGGTCTCCATTGGGTCTTTCCCCTTGGAACTCAGGGAACTCTGGAAGAAGGGGAAAAAAGAATGTAGGAGTCAGAGGGGATAGAGGACACCAGGATAACATGGTCCACTAAATCAACTAAGCAGGCTTCATATGGATTCACAGAGTTGCCAAGAGGTAAGAATGGGGCCTGCATGGGTATGTACCAGGTCCTCTGCGCATGTTAACAGCTGTTAGCTTGGTGTTTTAGTGGGCCTCCTAAGAATGGGAACGGCTGAGCAAGGCATCCCACCATAGGTAATGGGCTCCAGAAAGCCAGCTCATGCACCAGGGATGGATCCCACTGCCAGGGGCCCCTCAAACAGACTAAGCTACACAACTGTCTTCCATATGCAGGGGGCCTAGTTCAGTCTCATGCAGGTTCTACATGGGTGGGTGGAGGGAGGCTAAGCTAGGGGAGAATGGGAGAAAGGATGAGAGGGGAATCTGTGGTTGGTACGTAAAATGAATTAAAACAATTTGAAATATGTTTAAAAAAATAAACTTAAAACAAGTATGGGAGCAGGTATGTCTCTCACTCTTTTGCCTGCTCTTAGGACTCTTTTCCTCCTATTGGATTGCATTGTTCAGCCTTTCTATGAGGGCTTTTGACTTGTCTTATTTTAGCATGTTTTGCTGTGTTTAGTTATTGTCTTCTGGAGCCCTGATCCTTTCTGAAGAGAAGTGGAGGGGGGGGTGGGTCTGCGAAGAATGGGGGGAGGGGAAACTGTCATTGAGATGTATTGTCTGAGAAGAATCTATTTGCAATTTAAAAAATAAAGTAATAAGGACAATAAAAAGAAAATGATTTCTCAAAGATTTTTGTTTTTATTTTATTGATAACAGCAAAATATTTCAGATGAGTTCCATTTCTTTGATTTGTCACTTTTGTTTCTGATGTCATATCATAAAAGTCTTTGCCAAACCCAAGCTGTACTTGTAAAGAAGTAAACAAAGATGTACTTGGAAGTTCTTTAAGTAAAGATGGGATTCGAAACACCAATTTAGGCTTACAATACTGATATAGCTTGGTATGGCAATGTCATGCTGAAATTGTCATTGGACATCCTGGAGCTTAGTTCTCCATAATTTTATGTTGAAGCTGACTTTTGAAATATAGTATCAAAATACATGTATCTTCATTGTCAGCCTTTGTCTGTCAAAATTTGCACTGAGGCACATAGCTGTGTTAGCTTCAGTCACCTTGTCTAGCATCCATATCAGCTCAACTACAAATAATGGCTTCACATTCTAAGTTTGCTACATAAGTTGCTTACGAGTTTGTTGAGGTCACCACAACCACATGTTAATTCATCTAGTTAACCAAAATTTTTCCTTTCCTCATTTAACCAGACAAAGTGATTTATACTGCACAATACTTGACTCTATTAAAATGACAGTCTTCCTTGTGATAATGAATCCACACAGATCAGAAGCAGAGGAACTAAGGTTACATTCCACCCCTTGATTACATATCTTCAGTAGAACATCGATACTTCCACCCATCCACTATGAATTGCCAGTACCAGATGGTCATCTCTGCTGTGTCAAGGCTGCAGAAAGGGCATGATAAAAATACTATGCTCTAAGAGAGCTGTAGCCTCTGCTCCAGATTACTATGGGACAGGGAGAAGTATCCTGCTATACTATGCATATACTCTGGGGTGTGGCTGGTGATTGTTATGGCAGAAAAACAAAAAGGTACATAAATAACAGAGATGGTGAAAAAGGAATGGAGAAATGCTTGCTCAAGATCTTACACAGTTATTTTCCCCATCTTCATAGTGATGGTTAAGGTTTTCAGCTACATATAATTTGATTTCTTCTTCAAGTCTGTGCTATCCATTTTTTCCAACTATTTCTTTGGGGCTTGGCCATCAACTGTAATTTCAAATAGTTATTAACCAATGTATCTGATCACCTTTCAAATGAGAATGGTGATTGATTTAGAGACGGAGGGAAATTATAGGCCTAATCAGTTAGCAAGTAGCTCAAGAAATATGGGAAAAATGTCTAGTAAATAAAAGTGGCTGTAAAAGTAGGAACTAGGATAGGATGGTGTGTCATCTAAAGATGTCACCTGAGAAGGAAGTCACAGCATGAAAGTCAAGAAACTCTGAGGGCACTGAATGGAAACGTCAACTACTCTTTTACTCTGGTGGATTTGACTTGGCAGTTCAGCAGTATTGAACCAAGAGCAAATTTCATTCCCATTATTTTGGCTCATCCTTTAGAATCATCTCAGTAGATAGTAGATCATCTCAGGTAAAATTGTAAGAAGGAAGAAATCAAAACAAGAAATGGCTGTGGAATAATGTTTTTATATACTGTGAAGATGTATAACTGCCAAGGTACTTTCTGATTGGTTTAATAAGAACTGAACAGCCAATAGCTAGGCAGGAGAGAATAGATAGGACTTCTGTGAAAAGATAGGAACTCTGGGAAAAAAGAGAGGCAGAATTAGCCAGAGAGGCACAGGGAAGTCGGATTATAATATAGAGGAGAGGTAATGAGCCATGTGGCAGGACATAGATTAATATAAACAGGTTGATTTAAGTTATAAGAGATAGGTGGGAATAAGCCCAAGCTTTCATAATTAATAAATCTCTATGTCATAACTTGGGAGCTGGTGGTAAAAAGGAAGTCCAACAACATGCATGCAAGTATTACTCCTAATGAGGGAGATGTGACTTCAGATGTCACTTGAGCCTTAGCTGTCTCAAACACTTCTCTCTTCCCTGACCCTACCCAGTCTTCACCTAAGACATTCAATGGCCTGAAAAACTGTCATTTTCTTGATGAGGTGGGTCCATTAGGTCACGGAGTCTCAATGTCAGCACACAGAGTCTGCCCCCCTGGGCTAGAGGTTTCTCATATGAGTTCAGCTGATGTTTGGTAAACAGTTCAATGGGCCAATGATCTTTGGAATAGACACATGGAGTTTGTTTTTGATTATTACTGAGTAGGTGGGAAACTTGAGTATCTACTATGAATCTTTAACAATGGCACTGCTGGTACTGGTCCTCATAGAGAATCAATGGTCATGTGAGGGACATAAGGATGTCTGTCACATATCTTCAGCACTAATTTTTTCTTCATGATTTTGGTAAGAGCAGAGGTAAGTGGATGAGGCTTCAGGGTTTTGTAAGGGTCCCTTAGCCACACATTTGAGAAAAGAGCCTATATCCATCATCTAGTTCCTTAAATTTAGGAAATGTTTAGAGTTCAGAAGTTTCAGAAGGAATCCCCCAAATTCTCAGATCCATTCCCATCCCCAACCTCATTTACAATAGCAATATCAATTGCTCTCCCACATACGGTTCATAAGAAAACATCCTATCACTCAATTTTATGAGTTTTATCTTGCTGGGTGAGAAATTAGCATAAACACAGTGGCACAAAACATACTCATATATCAACTTGCAGTCTCTGTGGGTCTCATGTCCAGGCATGATTTAGTTAGGTTCTTTGCTTCACAGATTTGCCAGCCTATAATCCAGGTGTCTCTGATGGCTGTGTTCCACCTGAATCCTTCTTCTTCATCCATGTTCAGGTTGCTACTGATGGAGTTGATATTCTTGCAACAATAAAACCCAAACAAGCTTGGCATAGGTGGGCTGTGAATTTAAGGGAGATTCAGTCCCTCTTTTAGGGACTTTCTCCTGAGTCATGGCTACCTCAGATATCCTCCTTGTAGCTTCATTCTAAATCAAATCCTTGGAGACATCAACTATCTAAAATATCCATTCACCTTTGCCATAGTGTACTGGCTAGAAAGGAGTCCTAGTTTCTTCTTGCACCCAAGGTACACAGTGTGTGTCTGTTGGGGTCACTTCTGATACCTACTTTACTGTCCCAAAGCCAATGTCATTTTTAGTTTGTTTTGTTTCTTTTTCTTTGTATTCCAGTTTATCTGAGTGAATATCAATTATGGCAACCTTTTAAAACCACATCCACCTGGGAAACAAAGCCTTTTATTGATACTAACCACTGTTGTTTTAAGAAACTGTACTAAAACCTGCTTTAATTTAGGGGCTGAAAAGGGCAGGACATTTCCCTGTACTCATGTGTCAGTTTAGAATGCAAAGACAAGGGAGAGAATATCATATTAAAATTTTAACCTTCACACTTGCCTTTTAATAAAAATTAAAAACACATTGTAACTATCAGATTTCATTACACTGTGGTTATTATGGCCACTTGTGAATTAAGAGGGTCACAATTAAGATGACAAATATTTAAACAGAAAAATAAAGGGCTAAAATACATCAAACAAATGATGACTGTATGTAAAATCATTCAGTTTTTAACTTGTTGGTTGTCATTAATCTGCTAAAGAAGTTTGCATCAGGGTAAGAGTTCAAGTAAATCCTTACTAATAACCTATATTTGTCTTATATTTAAATGGTAAAAATAATTATGAAATATTGACCTTTTCATTTCCACTCCAAAAACTAGAATTATACTTTTGTTTCAAAATAAATAAAAACCTATATATGTTCCCACAATGTCATTTTGTATTCAATAAAATGATAATAAAGCATCAAAGCTGTGTGTGTGTGTGTGTGTGTGTGTGTGTGCCTGTTCATGTATACATCCATGTGCCTATATACATATGTGCATGCTGATGCACACATACATGCATATGCACATGCACTATGTGCAGAGTAGGGAAAAGACAAATTGGAGGTCCTTTTAGTGGTATCTTGTTTTTGAAAGCAAGAATTTGACTTAGTGTAAATTTCTGTGAATGGTGGTTTTGGTGTTCCCGTGCATAACAAAGCTTGACAAATGCAGTCATTGAAACAGATATATAATCTGTATTTTCATATTTTTTTTATTTTGTTTTTAAATGAAGATTTAGATTTGACTTGAAAAGAACTCTTATTTTTCTGGACAGATAAAAATACTTGGGTCTTTCAAGTTCAAAACAATAACAACAAAAATTTAAAACTGTCTGCTATGAAAAGTCATGTTGTAGGGTAAAGTTTTGGGCTCCAATGTTAAAAACAAAACAAAACAAAACAAAACAAAACAAAACCTTGAGGCAAGCATCCTATGGAGTTCACTGGAAAAGTAGTTTTAGATGAAAAGAAGAACAACAGAAAAACCAACACAGTAGCAAAGACGGGAACAAAGGAGACAAGCAGCCGTGCTGTTGTGTGCAACTGTAGTCAAAGGCGCAGGTTCTCTTGCAAGAAGATAATATAGTGAGATTTTAACACGAGTGACTACAACTACCTCACTATATTAGCTGACCTTTAAATATGATTGTCCTTCTCATTTGACCAAATGACATTTACCTCGTAAAAGAAGCTATTCATTCACTTTAGAAAACCAATATATGAAAATATGCTAAATTGACATTTAGAATTATCTCAAAACACCTTTATGATGACTTATGTTATTTCCATATGATTTGAATTTGAGATTCCAAAATGTATTTTAAATCCATTTACAATATAGCCAGATATCAGCTGGCTAGTAGGAACAACTGATAATGATATTAGGATTTTTCTTAACAGTCAAATAATTGCTTTTTCCCCCCATGCTAAAGGCAAATTGAACTTGGTGCCCTTCTTAAGACTTACACCTGTATCCTGGGAGGGACTGAGGCAGGAGACTGACATTTTATATAGCTTAGCATTGTTTTATAAGAAAAGGAACTGCTTTTCTGCATTGTCCTGATAATTTGGAAGATAGTGGAATTCAAGAAACATGGAGTTCTGGAGGTGTAAATACCTTTTAGCTGTTAACGTTTCTTACTTGATGATCTCTAGACTCCAGTTCTGTGATGGTCCTGTACCATTAGCTGAGCAGTGAGTTAGAAGAGGAACTGGGAAGAGAAAAGCTTGTGGTGTGTGAGAACTTATTTCTTTGGACTTAGGGACAAAGCAGAGATCAGGGCCCTGTCTGTGTGCATGAGGAGGAGAAGCACTGCTGACACGTCTGGAGTGAGGCACATAGAGGGAGCAATGAAATGAAAGCTCGTATCTTAGCTGGAAAATCTTTTCCCATTAAATAACCCTGAAAGTACAATTAAATCTGGTGAGGTGGATTACTAAGGTTGTCCTCCCTACCCTGACAATAGGGAAACGAGGAGAGGTGAGACCCCAAAACTCCCAGGACAGGGTCAGTGGCTCTGATGTCCAGAATGAAGGAAACGGATCACTTCCATGCTGCGTTCTGGGTTCCCTGAGAGCCTGTGGCCAAGCCTAAGTCTGCTGGAGAGCTTTTCTTGATGTTCCCATGCCATCTTGGTGCCTGGGGGCAGTCAGCTGACTGGTAGTCTTTTTAGGTGGCACTTTGAAAAAGGCTCAATTGATGGCCTGACTGGGCACTTACTAGCCCACGTGGCCTTTTATCCTACACTTAGAACAGGGACCAAATGGCTTTTGGGAGCCAGCGTGTGCCAGCACTTGGCAATTTTGTTCTCGGGCTTTTATCTCTCTCTGGTAGACCTTGAATGCCACAGATGAAACTTTTGCCTGTGGGGTCAGGAGTCTTGCTCTCCAGATGCCTATGTCATGGAGGAAGACCTGCCAGGAGGCAGGCTATAAACTGATCTCTGGCTTAAGAGCCATCCTGATTACTGTAAACTTATTTGCATGGATCCTAGCCTGCTTCCAGACCCATCTGTGCCTCTCACAGCAGCTTGAGAAAGAGTAGGAGGAGTTAAGGTGCGTTAGGGTGAGAGTCAGCAGAAGTGGCCCACCCAATACCAGAAGGTAGAAATCAGATAGACAGAAGTAGTTGAATGTGGCAGAGAAAAAAATCAGAAATGGAGAGGGAGAAGGGTTGAGAGCTTTGGTAGAAAGCTTGGGAATAAGGTAACTCTTTTCATTTGCCTGTTCGCTCACAGAAGTTCCTGTGAAGTCATTATGTGGCCAGATTTACTGGTATCTGCCCCTATGTCCCATGGCTGCAGCCAAGAGAGAAAAATAAAAAATTAAAATAATAAACTGGGATCCCAGGCTCCTATCTCAAGTGTCCCTGAGGTAAGGAGAAGGATCTATGAATCAGCACAAGTTACCCCCTGCTTTGTCAAGGGAGGGGTAAGGGCTAGGAGCATATGCATCACGTGGACCCCCCATAGGTCCAACAGCATTGACCCCTTCATCAAGGGAGAGAATGTGTTGTTGTCAGCACAGCCCAAGGACTCCCCTCCCCCAGAGGTCAAGTTGCAAATAATGTACCTCAGTCTGCAGAGCCGCAAGAAATGGGACTCACCAATCACATGTGTGGTGGAGACTCGGTGGTGGCAGTGGGTGTAGTGTGTGGGTCCAGTGGCTGGGAAAATGAAAAAAGCGGGTCTGGGAGTCGAAGGTCCTCAGTTAGGCTTCTGACATTCAGCCCCAGATGCTGAGTGTGCAGAACTTCCTATCTGAGTCACGGCACCAAATGATGGCTATGATGAACGGCACTGGTGGCGGCACTGGTTACCAGTGGAAACATCACAGGCCACGGCCATGACTACCAGAGTTATAAAGAGCTTTATTAGAAAGAAATGGGGGATAGGAGGGAGGAGCCAGGCCTGGAGAGAAAGGAAGATGGCAGGAGCAGAGAGAGAGAGATAGAGAGAGCACAGAGAGGAAACACAGAAAGAGATTAAGGCAGGGATTGCATGACCATGCGGCAGGTGCATAGTCACCAGCGCCCACTAATGATGTAAGATGCCAGATGCCAGGCCCCGAGCTATGCATGTACAGAATCCTAACAATGAGGAAAAAGCAAAAACAAAAACAAACAAACAACAAAAAACTAAGCCGTATTATCAAATGAAGTTCAACTGGAGGTGGATTTCTGCATTCCTTACTCTTGGAGGAATATTTTACATGACTCTCATACATTAGAAAGTAGTAACTGAATTACTCCTCACTCCTAAACACTTTTGAAAATAGGATATAAGCAAATAATTGAGAGGGGAAAGCAGATAATCAATCCCCAGAATCAAAATCCATGTGGTATTTGGGTATATCTGCTGCTGCTCTTTTTTAGTACCAGTGTGAAATCTGGTCTCAGTATAGCCATGAGAACTAGTGAAATCTTTCAATGCACTTTGCAAATCAGAAAAACTCACAGTGTCCATGTGTATACTATGTATATGTCCTATGTATACATAATATCCCATATCTATCTGTATATGTGTACAAATATATATTTATGTATGCATTATGTCTTGAGTATATGCATGTGTTTTTATATGAAAGAATGCCTGCTGTTGCCCATGAAAATAACGCCTAATTTTAGACACTTAATGAGCATCGTTGGGTGATGCAGGCTTCAGATTTCCATAGACTCTAATGAGAGCTGAGTTGTGGACTGGCTCATATCAGTGGGAAGCTCTGCTTTTGGCTGGTGCAAAGGATGGAAGAGAAGCATATAATGGTTTTTGCCTTAAGGTGATTCTCAGGCTAGCTTTTCACTTAAGTAAAAGTCTCCTCTGCCCTCAGGGCTTCCTACAGAATGGTTATGTACAGAGGCTTCCTTAAAGGGAAGGTTATTTTTAGATTTACAAACAATGGCTTGAAAAGAGATGCTTTAGCCAAACCTTTATTCGCAGACAGAAAACTAGAAACTTGTTTAACCTTATTCCCAGCCCCTTCTCTTCATCTCTTAGTTGTTTCTTTGTTTTGTTGTTGTTGTTGTTTAGTGAAATTAGTGAAACTGGTTGAGTTCCAAGTCAGCCTTCGTCCATACACGCTGAATGTACCCAGTTGCTTTAGCTTTCATGGAAACATATTATCCAACTTATGACACATTAATTATGTCTTCCTGCCCCTTTGTTATGAGCTATTTTTGTGAGTTATTTAACATTCAATTGGTACAAATTGGAACCATGGAGTTTCCATGAAAAATAACCATTGCTTCTCCGTGGGTATTGATATTAAATTTAGTAATATTAACCGCATAATAACAACAGGCATAATCAGCATTACTTTGGACAGAGCATTACCCAACAAGACACTGTTAGATTAAACCATTTCTACAGCACTAAATACCTGTCATTTTACTTCCATCACTTTTCAGTGGGTGGTTGATTGGGATTGGTGGGGAGCTTAGCCTTTTATGGAGATGTCTGTGTGTGTTCAGGAAGTGCACCCTAAATGACTGGCTGAACCCAGCACTCTTTTGTCTTTAATAGTTGTGTAATCCATCCCGCCTCCTGTTTAAGGGGGAGATGCTTACAATTAGGTTGAACTTTTAAAAGCTTTTGTTTCAAGAAGATGGATTTACTCTTTCAGTTTCTTCTTTTCCCTTGCTCTCCATTCTCAAAATCTAATAAATGCTATAAAAAGATTTGTTGGACAGTTGAAAATCAGAGGGAAACTTTTAGGTGAGCACTGTCCCCCCTCCAAAAAAAAATACAAATTTGGGAGGGAAAAAGCAATAAAACAAGGAATAGTATGAGGAGGGAAATTGGCCCAAAACAGTGTTTTCTGGACACTGAAAGGCAGTTGCATATATGAGCTTTCAGTGGTTGAGAAGACATGTACATATTTCCAGAGGAAATGGAATTGTTGCACTCTGTGACTCAGAAATGGGCAATGTTTACATAGCTGTGATATTAAAAATACTGGTTCATTAAAACCCCACCCACAGACAAAAACAAAAGGCTTTCTTATGAGGAAAAGCTGAAGCTAGATTGTGAGAGATGATTATGACTGTGAGAGACAGAATTAAAAGGAGATGGACAGATGTGTGGGATGGTCAATACAATTGTTTCTATAAATTTAGAATTAAGAGCTACCATTGTGTAACAAGAAATGGAGACTAAAAAATGTGTTTTAAATTGAAAGGTTGAATATAGAAACTAAAAATAATGTATTGAGTATTTGGTAGGACTGAGGGAAAAGAAACCCCATCTATTAGAGACTGAGATGATGCTTAAAGCAGATTAATTGAAAAATGGTGGAATGAGTCTTTTGTTAGAGGAGAAAGTGATGGCTACAAAGGCAAAGCCAGAAAAGGCACATTCACAGGCAGCCCTCTGTGGAGTCTATTGAGGCTGGAAGGTGTGGAGAGAGCTGAGACTGGGGGATGATTTTGTATCTCTGAGATGTCTATCCTTGGTTGTCAACTTGACATACTTTGGAAGAGTGCACCTTGGTTGTGGAATTGCCTCCATCACGTTGGTCTATTGGCATATGTGGGGGCGGGGGCATTTTCTTGATTGATGGAGGATGGCCTAGCCTCCTGTGGTCTGTGCTACTCCTGGCCTGAAGGGTGTGAGCTGTGTAAGGAAGGTAGCTGAGCAAGCTAGAGGAAAATAGCCAGTAAATAACATTCCTCTATGGTCTTGGCTTCAGTTCTGCCTTCCAGGTTCCTGCCTTGAATTACTTGGCTTCTCTCTATGATGGATCCGCCAGTCAAATAAACCCTTTTCCTGCTAAAGTGTTTTTGGTAAGTGCTCTATAAGAGCAACAGAGAAGAAAACTAGGTCAGACTCACCCTCATCTTCAAGCAATATGTTTATATTCATTTAATAAGCAAAGAATAAAGTTTTATTTTAAATCAACTTTTATTCAGGAGAAAATGGAATGATGAAAAACAGGCTAGTCACCCTCCTGGGGTGGTGCTCAGTTATCATTTGTAGTGACTCCCTGGCTTAACTTTCTAGGAGACCAGAGACAGTTACTTAAATGTGAAGACAGCCTGAACACCTAGAAAAAGTATATTTACTTACGTTTTAAATTGCACTTTTAAATAATTAATTAACTGTGTACATGTGAGTATGAGTGTGTGCATGCACACATGCTATTGGGTGAGTGTGGAGGTCAGAGGACAAATTGCAGGAGTAGGTATCTCCTTCTACCACATGGGTCCCAGGATCCATCTCAGGTCATCAGGCTAGAGGGAGGGGACTTTTGCCTGCTGAGCCATCCCACCAGCCCAGGAATCATAATCGTGTTCACTCTCTAGTTTTCTGTGATTGAATGGAAGTTTTTGCTTCTTTTACTTTGGGAAGCTACATACCAGGTGCACAGGATTTGAGAGAACTCCAAACCCTAGTTGTAAATGTAGCTCTCTTTAGAGATTTCCAAGAAAACACTTGATTATGGACATGCTCATTAGGACAGTAACAAATAACTGCAAACAAAATTTGGAGGTAATATATGGCTTTTTAAACAAAAGTATTCAAATTCTTTCATCCTTTGTTTTCTCTCTTTCATAAATACAATTTTAGGGTCCATTATTTGGAGGTGAAAATAGAGCATACTTAAGGTTTTTAATGTGGTAAACCTTGGACATACTTAAGGTTTTTAATGTGGTAAATTTTGACAAGCATGTTCGCTTATTTATGAAGAGTAAAACGTTTTGGTTTTGAAGCACTGTATACATAATAGTCTACAATTGTTCTCCTGTACCTGGGCAGGAGAATCTATCAACGTCACAATCCACAGCTAATGTGGAAGATAACACCCACCTAGGCACATTTCAGAACAGCTAGGAGCTAAGTTCCATATTGTGATTTGTGAGAGCAACCAAGACTGCACATTTAAGTACTTCCAATGGCATGCTGGTTTCTCTTTAAGGAGTTTTGGAAGGATCTTTTTTAAATGTGTGGGTTCTCCCTATCACTTCACAATGAGAACTCGAAATACATATTCTTCCTTGTGAACTATTTTGTAGAAATGAGCCTTTTAAATGGCTTTGTAGTTAAGGGACCCTTTCACCCAACAGCAGATGTCACACCACAGTCTAGACTCTTACTTGCCCTGTGTGCTTGGAGATAAAATCACACACAAATGCTGTCTTGCCTTTCATCTTTCTTCAAGGTAACTATGAAGACAAATGTAATGCATGGAAATGCTGGATCCCAACTCACTCGTTATGGGCAAGCCGTGCCCAGGAGCAGCACTGTCATGCTGACTGTGCAGTTGAATTAGCACAGAAAATTACTAGGATCTGGGAAGTACTCAGTTGTTAGGCAGCTTCTCTTTTTATCTGGCCCTGCAATCTGTGAGCTGATTACAGACAAATGTCTCTTTAATTTTAAATGATATTTGTTGTTATGTCTACCTTTTGAGTAGCCCAAATGCATTCTGCAATCCTGAGACCAAGAGCAATTCTCTAAGACACACAACTGTGAAACTACTTAACAGGAGCAGTGTTGTGGTGATTCCTTGTGGGAGATAAGCAGCAATCAGTCTGAACATCTCAGAGCAAAAGCAGCTAAATGTCCCTATAGGTTTTCAGAACTGCACTGCTTTTATTATCTCTTTCCCAGGCAATAATGATGATTGAAATATTTGATTGGCAGGGGAGCCATTTTGAACTTGTAAAGACATTTCATAAATTTGGACATTCCAAATGTCTGTATTTGAGTTATGAACATTTGAACCAATAGCTTATGTAATGTAGTGATTTCCTCCAAGAGAAAACATTCAATCTTGAAGGGAAGCTTCATTAAGATACAGAATGTTCTAAAGCAGTGGTTCTCAACCTTCCTAATGCTGAAATCCTTTAATACACTTCTTCATGTTGTGGAGACCCCAACCACAAAATTATTTCATTGCTACTTCATAACTGTAATTTGCTACTGTTATGAATCATAATGAAATACCTGATATGCAGGATATCTTCTAGGTGATCCTTGTGAAGGGGTCATTGGACGCCCCCGATAGGATTACAGCCCACAGGTTGAGAATCACTATTTTAAAGGGAGGTGAAACAATCCCCTATGCAGCTAGACATTTTAAAACTCAGAAAGTAAAGAACTCAAAAGCTTCAGAAAGCCCTAAAACTAATCAGATTTACCAGGCACCTCCTTCCCCAAGCTTGTATCTACAGGGAAGTCTACTGCAAGACACTCTCAGACCAGGCAAACAGACATTCTCTAACCTGTCCTGCTGCCTGAAAGTTGTGCGGTATGTACTGTTTCCAGTGTTTATGAGATGTTACCCACGCTGGGGTGGACTTTTGGTGGTGCATCTGTCTTGTGCCATTTATGCTCTTGTCTGTAGCCCCTTACACATACTCCTGTAAGCAACTTCAGTTAAACTCATTAGTTCATCACCTTGGGTAGATATTTGTTTGTGTCTTCCAGGTATAGTGCCATACAACATTCATAGTATATCATGGGTAGTACAATACAGTCCTCAGGAAAAGATATTTAATACATTATAAAGGAAAATCACTATTTTTGTGTACATGTAAGTAAATAAAATGCTCATAAATGCAATTTAGTAATAAGCCAGTCTTAAACTGTCCATTCCTCATATTAAAACCAGAGAGTAGGTATAAGAATTTCTTTTTGTGTTGAGAGTTCCTGTTGAGGAATAATTAAAATAATAATAATTAAAAGAATGATGAGGGGTTTCTAGCTATAGTTCCCACTAAGGATGTTCTTAGTCAACTGTGGCTGCTGGCGTTGGAGCTTTGGCTCTTGAACCCCTTGTATTGACCTAGGTTATAGCAAGAAGACTTCTGTGAGAAATTCTATAATTTCATATTCAAAGAAGTAGCCCTACACATCTTTGTGTGCATGTGCCTGGGTGTGGGTATGGGCTCATGAATGCAGTGCTCATGGAGCTGGATTTATGGGCAGTTGCTAGCTACTTGACAGGTACTGGAAAATAAACCCAGGTCCACTACAAGAGCAGTCCAGACTCTTAACTGCTGAGCCATCTCTCCATCCACTCCCATAACCCCCAAAGAGTATCTCTGAGTACCCAAATGAAGTACCTGAGTTGTGGCTCTGCCTCACTTGACTGTCTGCCTGCTTACCTCACTTCAGCAAAATAGCTTTGTTTTCAAAGATGACATTATAAAGGAGAATTATACTCACCCTTAAAACTCTATTATTTTTATGAGGATATAAACACCAATATAATGGTCATATGACAGGCTCATCTCTTTCCCAGCTCCACTGTAATGTCTGGGAGTCAAGTTAGCTGGCTAGTAGAGCAACACTGTGTCAGGCTTCTAGTTGCTAGAGACCCCAGAGTAAGGCCCGAAGTGGCAGCAGGAAGGTGAAGGAGCCATCGCTGTTAGCACGAAAGTAGACAGCAACGGAATGACCAGATTTGATATCACATAAAACAGGTGGTTGTTTTCTTTCCACTCAATGAAGAAGCACAGGGAATAAATTTACTTTTAGAAAAATGGGTCTAGGTATAATAATGTGTGTGGGCAGTGCATGCATGAATTCACATCTACATGTGTGTGCACTTATGCGTGAATTCATTGTGTTAGGTTGTAAGCCCTGAACACCCACAGCAGCAGTGCCACTGACAAAATGACTATCTGGGCTGAGCTTGGGCTGGACTCTGTGACAGAGTGAGCAGAAAGATTGCTGGTGTGTAGGTTAAAGCTTACACTCAGCATTCCTCAGAAACCAGACTTTCTGTCTGTAAGGAGTCACTTCCCTTATCTCCCCCTGCCTCTGACAAATGCGGCATCTAGTCCCTATTAGCACATACCTGTAACATATATCAAAGCCTCATGCTAGCTCCCTGGCTGTTCTGGCTTGCAAACCTCCCACACCACTACTCTAATTTCCAGGCTGTTCCAGTTTACAGGCTTCCTTATCATTTCAGCCTGTTTCCTTTCTAACTGGCAAGGTTTCCTTATCTTTTGCTAACTTCTTTGCCTCCCAAGAGGAAGCCATCACAGCAGCTTTGATCTTCCCCAAATCAACCATCTTCTTTCCATTAATGGAGTGGCCTAGTGTGGTGGTTTAACTGTACCCCTGCTCACAGTGTATACCTGTGTGCATGTGTGTGAAGCCCTGAGGTCAACATCAGGTGTCCTCTACAATTACTTCCCACTTGTCTTTTGAGCCAAAGTCTCTCACTGAATGTACAGCTCTCAATTTGGCCACACTGGCTGGCCACCAAGTCCCAGGGGTCATCCTGTCTCTGCCTCCCAGTTCAGGGGTTATAACCCTGTGGGTGATGGAGAACAAACACAGTCCTTCACACTTGCCCATCAAGCCTTATACTAACTGAGCTTTCTCCTCAGCTCTCCACTCTAAACTTACTTCTGCAGTATAGTTTTCTCTGTATTCATAACTGAATTGTTTGGTTCCTGCACATTGGGAAGGGGTGCATAGGAGATGGAATTTCAATAGCACAAACTCATGCATTAGCGTCACAGACAGAAGGTGTCTTGCAGTGCATCCTTCTCTTTTCATGGGCAGCCCGACTTGGCCAGGTCACGCGGGTGGTAGAACAGAAAGGGATGTGAATCCCATTTTTCACTCCCAGGCACTTTTGGATGTGTTTTCCACTCTCCATCAGTCAAATCAACATCTGACCCTCTTCTTTTAAACAGCATACTCTCTGTATGCACTTAATACTGTCTATTCGGTCATCTGTATTTCCTTTTTTTTTTAAACTCATGATTTTCCCATTCTTCCCAACATTCTGTTTCTGGAAATACTTTCTATTTCCTTATTTCTTTTTACCAAGCCTGGGAGATTTTAAACTTGCAAAGTATGAAAAAATGGTGGATAATGAAAGCAGGAAAGGAAACCACCAGAAGCCTGGGGGAGAAGAGTTAACACCGTGTGTCAGCGTTATTTGGAGGCCAGTAAAGAAGGAGGACAGTTCAAGGAAAAGGAGTCGCCTAAAAGAGAGATGGAGACTCAGCAGATGGGCAGTGACTGTTCAGCTCACAGGAATCAGGCTCCAGGAAGGATTAATAATTTAGAGGAAAGTAGGGTCTTGACTCATTCCTTCCCTTGTCTCTTCCTGAATGACCCTTTGCAGAAAACCCCCAGGAAACTCAGGTCTAAGTCAGGTCTTATTTCAGCCAACAATGAAGCCTAAACAAACAAATACAACAAAAACCAATGCAAGCAAAGAAACCCAAACCCTGTATGCCTCCAAAATATTTATTTATGAGGCTGCTACATCAATCACACTAATTATCCTGTAATTGCCAAGAACTGAAATTAATGTGATTTTTGTGGAAATCCACAATCTATCTCAGGACTAATTTCTGTCAATGAATGTACTCGAAGAAAACCCTCAGTTTAGAGAGCATATTTCATTCCTAGAGGACTTGGCAAAATGACATGGGGTGGGGGAGGACTGTAAGATGTAATTGGGTGCTTCAGTGCTAAACCTGTTAGGCAGCCAAGTCCATCCATTCAGTACTGCCAGATTATGAGGCAGGTACAGCCATGATGGCTGCATGGCGAATCTGCTGCTGTGAATCATCAGACCTTACCACTAAACCTGGGAAAACCCTCAAGATGGCAGAAGGAAAAGTTCAATGATCTCAGCGTCTTCTTAATATGTCCCCAGCCATACATAGCAGTGCAGTAAAATTGAGTTGTTTGTTTTTTTGTTTGTTTGTTTGTTTAGATAGCAGGTGTACGGAGGAGGCAAAGGCTTTTGCTGCTGTCTGTTCCAGCATACAGAAACTAAATGTACTGTGCATGGAGCCCAGTCCGAACGTGACACGCTCCATCTCTGTGGCTGTGGGCTTGCTTGAGATTTTAAATCTCACCTTACTTTCACTGTGCAGCTGTTTCTCATCTGGAGCGTCGCTCTGATACTATGGAAGCCTGGGTGGAGCCAGAACTCTGGTTTGTGTTTCAGACACTTTAGGAGAGGCTGAAAACAAGGGACCATATCGGAAACATTCCATTTGAGCCTGGAAAACACTGTTTACATAGTCCACAGTCAAGGCAGCTGCTTCAGCTGTTTAAATAGTATAATTACACATTCTGTTCTGCAGTGTAGTTGTAGCAGTGAGTTTACTAGTGAATCTCAAATTGAATGTACCAACGTCTATATAAATATTACAGGTAACCTATCAATAGCTACTGCCAATTATATCTGAACTATAATTTGGTCTTTATTGGAGCTGTGGTAGTTGAAAAGAACACTTTCCTTCACAGTGTTGAACCTTTCTCCACCACCCCCCCCCAAAGATGAAAAAAAAAATACAGTTGTCAGCATAATGTCTTGGCATTCATGATGCCAGCCTGTCTTTACTAGTGTCAGATGTGAAAATAAATAGATATTAAACTGTCAGTCAATGAAATTGCAAAGTCAAGAACAGCTCTAGCTGTGATCCTGTGTGTTCTGTTTGATGGACACAGGTGTTTAAGTGTTACAAATTCAACAGGGCCAGGGAACAAGAGAAACATTTTCTAACAGTTCTATTTGCTAAAACATCCGAGATGAACTTTGCCTTTTCTCAGGACTTCACTAGAGCCTCAGAGGTTTGAGAGAGTGCCACACATTCTCCCATGATTTTCAGTGCTAAAATGTGAGAACTTGGCCTCGATTTCTTCAGGTGCATTCTGCAATCATCTGTGTATGCAAGGTCTGCAAGGGCAAACAAAGGGTTCTTAGCTCCACAGGCCTTGAAGACCTATTTGTGACAGATATGAGGTATGTGACCAGTGTATTTATTATTTGTAAGATACTTAAAGCTTATCATCCATCACTAATAAACATTAGCTCTGTTAAAAATTAACAATCACCTTCAATATGCTGAGACTAGCTCTTAGCTTCTGCTTGGTAGGTACTGGAACAATTATAATAAATCCACTTATAGCACCTGTCACTGGGTGTCCTTTGTCATTATTACTGCTACTGTTATTATGATTGGCTCTTCGATGTGAGAAGTCTTGGCCTCCTGGTGATACAGATTTCTCAGTTATCAATGAGTGTCAATAAATTTGTTTTTCAATATATCTCATTAAGCTACCCTACAAAGAAAGGTGGCTTTATATTGACATCATAAGCAACACCCTACACTTGGATACTAATTATAGTACAAAGAGAGCTGTTCCCTGATCCATTGAGACTCCTAAGCTGCATTTCTGCGACTCCATACAAGCAGGCTTCTCAGATATGTAGGACTTGTAGCAAAAGATTTGTATGTCAACTGGCTAGTTAACATGTCCCCACTGATGAAACAAAAATGTTTCTGAAGACTGATAAAACATCATTTATGCTTAAATTAAATTATGTGTGGAAAGTCCTGGGTAAGAGTTCCTCTGCCAAGTTCTCTACACTACAGCTCTGTTACAGCATTTGCTTCTCAGAGGAAGAAAGTTGTATTAAAAACCACAGTGACTAATTGGAAAATGGGATTCAACAAGAACACATCTTCCCAGATCAGACAAAAATATTTTCATCTTCAAATAGATACAAGAGTTCAGATATTTCTGAATTTGGGAATGGGTCATGTTTCTGGTGACTTTTCATAGAAAACCAGATGAATGCTGATGATTTACAGGACACCAGATAAAGCTGAAGACGTCAGAACTCCACAGGCAAACCTTATTATCCTGCTAAAGAGAATAAAAGCCTTGCAGAAACTTCTTTATTCTTCAAGGGTATTTGTTGTTACATCACTGCTTTTTCACTGATGATGCTAGGCAATAGTGCATGTTACTATTTACTTACTACCATCTCTGGTTGCAACAAATGGTCCCAGCTTTTTTTTTTTTAATCAGTCTTTGCATCCTCTTACAAAGTGCCTGCTGCTCCTTCCATCCAGAGAAAAAGTCTATTTCCCTTTTCATTGAGTATGGCTGGGGTTTACTCTGACTAATAGAGTGGAACAGTGGTGATAATGTGCCATCCCAACTCCTATTTGAAAGAATTCTTCCATTTTTCATCTACTGTCTTGATTCTCTGTTAGGATGTTGGGATGTCATATGAGCAAAATAGTGCCAGCAACACATGGTCAACCCAGTTGACAGCCAGACAACCTCCAATAGCTGATCAATAGCTGACCAACCACCAATAGAAAAAAGCCTGCCTAAATCCAACTCAGTGCTGGAAGCTCACCCAGCTGTTTGTGGCCTAAATTACTATCCCATATGGATGCATCTAGGCAAATGTTGAAAAACACAGCAAACACTAACTGATACTTCATTTTAAACTCAGTACAATATAATTCTGGTCTTCATTAATCATGATCACCAACTAGTGTCTGCTCAGGCCATTTTGAATGACCTAATTGTCATTCTTTGCCTGTGTCCCATCTCGGCAGTACTGCTGTTGACTCCTCTTTCCCTGCACACTGGCAGAATGACCTTCTTCCTGCTTCTCTCTTGACAGTTATAGATGCTACTTTTAGTTTCCCTTAAATGTTAGAGTTCCTTTGGGAACCAGCTTTGGTCATTTTCTCTGCCTCTCTATGCTGCCCTGGGGTTATTTCATTTGTTTGGATGTTCTCAACTTGGACATGTACTGATGACATCTAAATATGCCCCGGGTACTTCCTTCAGATGCATGTGATATCTTAATAATGGTGTCTCACAAGTACCTGGGACTTTACAAACCTTTGAATTTGACCACATTTCACCCCTGCCCCCGTGCATTTCATGACTCTCAACGTAACATACCTAGGAAACTCAGACAGAGCTGCTCTTGCTTTCTTCTTCCTTTCTGTATCTCATCTGCTACCTTTGCTTAGTTTATGGCCATAAATCATCAGCTCAGACAATTGCCAAAGGTCACTAGTCTCTTTGTTAGCAGTCTTTCCCCAGAATGCCTAGTGATACTTTAAAGAGGTATTACCAGTGCATCACCCCCTTTAAGGTCTCAGTTACAGGTACAGTGCAAACCCCTGAATAGGTACCCTATAACAAGAAGGATCTACCTGAACACATTAGTCCCAGTTTAATAGCTCTCTGACCTTGGGGAATGCTGTCGCTTCTTGGAGCTTCAGTTTTGCTGCACACGCAATGTAATCCTAAAATGTTATGACTGTTGAAACACATACTTGATGCTGAGTTCTTACCAAAGAAACTGGCTCACTGGAATATTTCACACCAATTTTAGAGTCTAACTTTCTATTATTCTCCAAATACTTTACTTGTCAACTGTTCTCATCAATATTTCTCAGGTATTCTTGGCCTTGAAATTCCAAGTGTATTGGCCACATTTATTCAGAATAACTTTTTTAATAATTGCTTTTACCTTTATTGCTCTTATGATACTTCTAATATCTCAATCATGAGGCTATGTGCTTTAATTTATCATATATTATAATTTAATTGATATTTGTTTTGTTGGTTAGTTGGTTGGTAGCATTTGCACATGGTCTATTTGATGAAATTGTATTATATTTGTTTTCTTGTGCTTTCCTTTGCATGGACGGGTCACTGTTTCTAGAATAACTTTCTTAAACTATGGCCTAAACTCTGGATTTTTCAACTTCCCCATGCATTGCTGTCTTCTGTTTCCTGTGACTTCCTAAAGCCCTAGGTTTGTGGAGAGCTGGCCAGATATACAATCATAGGAACACAAGCCACACTCACTTCTGACACCAGGCACAAGCTCTGGACTATCTCAATGTCACCTTCAGTTTCAGTTAACATTTGTAGTTATGGTTTGTTATAGGGAAAAGGATTCAGATTAAAATTAGCAAAAGAAAGAAAGCCCAGGGTACAGTCTAGCAAAGTACCAAACAGATGTTCTGGTGACTTCCCTCATGGAATCCCACTCTCTCTATAGGAACTTTTCCTGAGATCAATGTGTGACATATGCAAAGACTATTGTCAGCCCACAGAATCCCTTTAAACTGCTGTTACAGTTTTCAATGTATGTGAGTCATGTAACCATGATCATCTGACACCCACATGCTAGATCTGAGATTCTGGGCTGTCTGAGACTCTTGACCAAAGCATCCTGCCCATTGCTGACCTTTCTGGCTTAGTCATCTTTCCTTCTAAATGCTATCTGGAGGGACTGACACTGTCCAAAGTCATGTGACCTCACACAAAAGCAAACTTAGCAGACATGATATTCCAATGGCTTAGAGCTTACTTACTTAAACCCAAGGTTAAAATTCACATTTATTAACTCAAATTATAGATATTTGCTTATGTATCTTTTCTTTGTAGACTATGTATTTCTAGAGGTTTAGAACAAATGCTTTGAATCTGTATTCAAATCCCAGATTGGTTGCTTACCTGCAGTATGACCTTCAGCACCTTGCCAAACATTAGTTTTCTTATCTAAAAATAGGTGAAATTGGACTAATGCTACTATAGGATTATTCTAAAGAACTAATTAGATAACACACATAGGATATTTATAACAACATCTAGCCAGAGTAATCACTTAATAGTCAGTAACAAGTTATATGATTATTATCATTTTCTTTAATATCCACATGATTTGTAAGCAAACACTAATCCATTTATTATGAAATGGGAACAAAAATGAGAGGTTTTTTTAAAAGCTTATGAAGCTCAGGAACTATATCAGGTTTCACTTTACATCATATTTCAAACATCTTATTTATATTCAAACTATAAGCTACTAACTCTACAATTAGACTCTTGTTTATAAAGTGAGACTTATGCTTGGAAAGATATTGACAACCCTGTATGAAGAAAACTATGCTTCCTATGTATCTCCTTCACTGCAGAAAATTAATCTTAAAAGCTAAATTGATAAATTTACAAAAGCAAGCTAAAATTTCAGGATTTATGGTTGATTATGAAAATTGAATCCTAAGTTTTGGATGACTTTACAAAAAAATAAGCTTGAACCTCCAACCAAACTCATAATCCCTTGTACTAGCTACATCAAAGACACATCAGAGAAACAGCTTCGTTTCATAACCAGTTTCATTGAAAACATTTAAAAACATATGCTGATCTTCAAATTCTAGAGAAGTTTTAAACACGGAACTATAAAATTCTGTCTTAGTACTAACGCCTAAGATTGCAGGATAAAATGAAAATCAGCCAGGTAGAATCTCAATTCTTAGTCATTTTTTATTTCTTCTATTGAAAACTCTCTGTTTAGACCCATAGACCATTTTTTAACTGGGTCATTTGTTTTTCTGGCTATGTTTATGGAATTCTTTATATATTTATGATATTAATCCTTTGTCAGATGTACAGTTGGCAAACATTCTCTCCCACTCTGTGGGTTTCTTCTTTATTTGATTTTTTTCTAACTGATTAATGGTAATGAAAATGTGTTACATATACCAATGAAATACTATACATCTGTAAAGAAGAATGAAACCATGATATTTTCAGGTAAATGACTGAAACCAGAAAATATATATTGAGTGAGATAACCTACATCCAGAAAAACAAAGGCAGTGTGAGCAAAGGAATAACATCAAGAATGCTTCCTAAAACCTCAAGAAATCATACTATTTTTATATTTGCCTAAAATTATACATAATATGTAAAAGTGTAGCTTAAATGAACTTATGCCACTTGGGCTGGCCATGGCACAGGAGCCAGAGACTATGTAACAAAAACCTCAGTACCAGGCATGAGAAACCTCTGATCATGTTGTTGGTTGAGTTGTTGCTGAGGGTTGTGCAAGTGACTCCCAAAACACTGGAGGGTATTGCTGTTGCCCCTGGTTGCCTTTTAGAAGTTGAAGGTAAATCCCTATTGCTGAAGACACCACACACTCTAGACACTGAACTTGGAAGATTCAAGTGGTTTCCAACCTGAAAGCCTCCATTCAGTCTAGCTTTCACAGTACCAGAAAGGACTATATACACTGACAAAGAAGAGAAACAATCACAATCGACAGTCCTACCAGCTGTGATGTCAATGCACTATAGCAATGACCAGCATGACAAGATAGCCCCAAGGTACAATCACGTATTGGCAGTCTAATGGGAATGAAGGCTCACTCAGTAGGAGGGAAGCCATGTCCAGTGTTAGAAACCTAGCTAACTATCCAGAGCTAGTGGGGTCATGGATCTTAGAAAATAACTTACTATCATTAGTTTACTAGACCATCATCATTCCTTACCGAATTCTAAAACTCATCTTCATGTCCACCAATAAGCGTAGCTCCCACTCCTTATCAAAGAAACTTCTACGTAGAGCAAGTGGAGATGATTACAGAAAACCACTGTTGGTAGTAATGCAGAGATCTATGGCTGTGAAGAACCCAGCCCCAAGGGAAACATCTACAACACAATCCTGCACCTAAGGCTCAGGGAACATGGAAGAAAAGGGTATAGACAGATTGTGAAAATCAAAGGGCCAGAAAGTCTGCTGTGAGATTGTGTCTTCCAGAACTAATATGGAAGTTACATCCATGGTACCTTAACGCTATAGATGCCTAAATAAGATCTGAACAATGACAATATCTATCACTAGACATGTTAACACAGAAGGGGAACCTACAGGGTCCCACCCCTAGACAAAGAACTACAGACAACTAATGACTACTGAGAGAGTGAGAATTAGCCTCTCCCAGGGATGAACCTGCTAATGGGTTACCCAATACAAAGCTGTTACCCCTGAAATCATATACATATAAGCCACAATCAATAAATTCAGCAAGTTGAATTTATATATTCATGCATTACATTTACCTCAATAATAATTAAAGAAAAAGAGGCCATCAATTTGAGATTGAGTGAAAGCAGTGGCATGGGAGGAGTAGGAGGGAAGAGACATGGGAGATATTGGAGGGGAAAGGAGGAAGTGATATATTTTAATTAAAATGTAAAATAAAGTTATCCTCTAACTGATGACACGTCTATGGCATCTGAAGTAAACATATTTAAATATACTGTAAGAGACATGGACCCCAAACACACAGCATAGGGGTCCCACAGTCCAGAAGAGTATAAGCTCCATTTTCAATATTGCTAGCAGTTAGGGAAGCAGTGCATTGTATAGGAGAGTCAGCAGAATGGCACACACCTGTAATAAGCCCCTTTGACTTCCAGAGACAGAGCTAAGAAGTTTTAGCAGAGTAGATTTAAAATGTATGGAAATGTTGAAGGATATCTAAGTATAAAATACATTCAAAAAAAGAAAATAATGAAGACGTGAAACCACTAAAATAGACTATCTAGAAAAAAAATGTAGTCAAGTATGGAGTTTTGAATGAGAATGGATCCCATAGGTTTATATTTAAAAAAAAAATGCTTGGTTCCTAGTTGGTAGAACTGTTTTGGGATGGATTAGGAAGGATGGCCTTATTGGAAGAGGTGTGTCACTGGGGATGGACTTTGAGGTTTCAAAAGCCCATGCCGGGCCCAGTCTTTGATTCTCTGTCTGCCTTCAATTTGCAGATAAGATGTAGGCTCTCAGCCACTGGTCCGGTTCCATGCCTGCCTGCCTCCTGCCTTGTGCTCTGCCCTGATGGTCATGGACTCACCTTCTGAAACTATAAGCAAGCCCCCAGTTAAATGCTTTCTTCTGTAAGTTGCTTGATGTTCTGTCACAGCAACAGGAAAGTAACTAAGGCATCAAGGACATAAGAATAACTCAATAGAAGATTAGAGGAACATTTTCACATTGCTAAAACGAGAATAGATATATTGTATAAATAAATATGTGAAATGAGAAATGGGAAATAGATACATTTAAAAGTACTTTTGCCACACAAGGTAACATTCATATTTTCCTCAATACTGTGATGGTAACAGCTGACTGAAAGCAACTTAAGGGTTTAAAGGTTTACTTTAGCTCATGGTCTGAGTATACAGTCCATAATGGTAGGAAGGTGTAGTGGCAAAGTGTGAAATGACTGGTCACATTGTGTCCTTATTTAGGACACACAGATAGATAAGTGTACTTTTCCTCTATTATTCTGCCCTTGACTGCAGTTCATTGGGTGTGGGTTGCTCACGTTCATGGTAGAATTTCAGTCAGTCCTCAGTTAAATCAGAAGACACCATACTGACACATTTGGAGATATGCTTCCTAGGTGAATCTAAATCTAGTCATGCTGAAAACTGTAATTAACCATCACACTCATGCTGGGGTCTAGCCTTGGCTCAGGTTCAGGTCCTGAGAGGGGAAAGGGGCATTGGCACAAGGAAAAATTCTGAACACCAAGTCGATTGCAAGTGGCTCCAAATAGCTTGAATGTCTTTATTTATACTTTAATAGATTTTTTTTTCTACCAGGCTTACATGAACAGCTTTATTATTGACTGTTTATGTATTTAAGAAATACATAATATTTTAAGAAATATATCGTACTCATTATAAACCCCCATTGTCCCCCTTTATGCTTCCACAAATACACTTTCACACCCCCTACATCACCTTATTCTAGACATAGAGTTCAGTGTTTTTGCAGGCTTAACTAGATATCGAGCCAGACACATCCTGCTCTCACAGCACTTACGTCAGCTGGCAGCTACTCGTGGTTACCAAGTTAAAAAGTAATAGACATGGGAACAATATTTTAAGGACAACAATATTCCTAACCAAACAATTCTTTCATGTCTGCAAGATATGCTTTTATACAGTTCCCTTTTCTACAAGAGGGTCTCATGTCTCAATCTCTCTGTAAAAGGCAGACTTTGGTAAGGCATTCTTTTCTCATCGCACAATACCATACTTTCCCCACCAACATACATTGCTATGAACGATAAAGATGGATCTCTCCATCCCATAATTTACATTGCACTTTTTTTCCCCATTGCATCATACTAGATCCTGTCATTGGTTCTATCTGCTTGGTGTCCAAAGAACTTGGTGTCTCAACAGTTGGCACTATATATATTCCTGACACTTTCCCCCTATTCTGTGTATGCATGCCTTAATCTCCTCTCCAGAACTGTAAGACATGGTCAGAGTTCCAAGTGTTGTTTTCTCATATATACCTAACTGTCTCTATTGAGTCAGAAAGTTCTTAGGATTAGGGGTTGTAGTTGGTAATTCCAGATAAGAGATTTGAGAAGCATCAGTCTCCTGCTGAATCTTAGGGGGAAATATTTGAGAAAGAACAGAATTTCTAGGGAAAATTACAGCTGTTGCACGTGTGATTGACAAAACTGAAAACGACCCAAAGCATCCACACCATAATGAGAGAGAAAGGAGTCTGCGATTCGCACAAATTTTGCAAATTCCTATACTGTCCCATGGACTACTGGTCCTTGCCAAGTGAGAGTCAATTTCCACAGGTGCCTTGTCCCAAGAAAACTTGTGGGACAGGTAGCCATATGCTGAAATGAGACTAGGCTGCATGGCTCGTGACACACTCAGGTTCTGGATATCAGTCTCTTTAGGAATACCACACAGTCTGCCATAAGAGAAAGGGACTGAGAGTTTTCTAGATTTAGTAAAAAATATGATAAACAATTTTCAAATAGAATTAAATGAAGTAATATATGAACATACAAATAAATCGATTGCCATAAACCTATAGATACAGCATAATAAAACTACAATAATTAAAATTAAAGGCAACTTAAATAGCCACAATAATTTCTAGCTAAGAGGTGGGTGGTGTGGTCTAAAACAGTTCCCGAAGAAGAGTGCTAGATAGTATCTCACTCATAAACCTTCACAGAGCACTCCAGAAGTCCCACCTCTTGAGAGGCAGAGGTGTCAGAATGGTGAATCTGAGCCTCACTTCTATAAAAAAATAAAATAAAATAAAAAAATAAAATAAAAAACCCTCTAACTTCAAAAGAACAAAACAAAACAAAGCCAAAGAACTATCCACTAAACAAACAAACAACAACAAAAAACAACCAAACAAACAATAATTATAATAGCTAAATCCTGGCAGAGAATGATTCCAAAAGAAATACTTTAGTAAGAAGAAGCAAATACTCCAGGAGATTCTAGAAACAGAAAACAGTAGTAGAGCATGTACAAAGTATTAAACATAGTATTTCTAAATAAGTACTGGTAACATATCATACGGCAAGTCTTCATTTTAGTAATGGGCTGCCAAAAATTGTACATGTGAAACTATAGCATTTTGCATTGGTGCAATAATATCTTTGTATTGAGAGCAAATAATAGTAATCATTGAACCTAAAATAGCAATGTATCAACTTTTGGTGCTGTGGTTTGAATGAAAAATGTTTCCCATAGTTTCATTTGCTTAAACAGTTGTCCTCCAGGTGCTGCTACTTGGGACTGTTACGGAGCAGCCCATCTCAATCTTCCTAATGCTTTAACACAGTTCCTCACGTTGTGGTGACCCCCAACCATAAAATTATTTTTGTTCCTACTTCATAACTGTAATTTTGCTGCTGTTATGAATCATTATGTAAATATCTGTGTTTTCCAATGGTCTTAGATGACCCCTGTTTTGACAAGGTAATTCTACCACCAAACAGGTCCCAACCCACAAGTTGGGAACTGCTGATTATAGAGCCTTGCTAGAGTCAGGACATTTCTGGGGGTGAGTCTTGAAGTTTTACTGCCTGGCCCCATTTCCAGTTCTCTCTCTCTGCTCCTGTGTGTGTGAATGTGATCACTCTGCATCCTGTGGGCCTCGTGCTCCTGCCTCGTGCCAACTCCACCATGGTGGATGACTCCCCTTCTGTCACTAGATGCCAAAATAAACCCATTTCCTTCCTAAGCTGCCCTTGTCAGAACACTTTATCACAGCAACAGAAAAGTAACACGTGTGATAAAATTGAAGCCTAGCTACTAAACAAATAGAAACAAAATGTTCTGCTTCTAGATTAGTAAAGAATGGAAAGGCAGTCTAGTAGTTAGATCCCAGAGAAGACAAAACGATTTCTCTCCCATCACAAAAAACTTGGAAAGTAAGAGGTAAATTATCAGATGAGAGAAAGGTATGCAATTATATCATAATAAACAAACCAATCTAAGTAAATTGTATTGAACCTTTAAAATGAGAACAACTTCTAGTCAGTGTAAAAATTAGCTTTATGTTACTTGTATAAAGCACACCCAAAACATAACCAAAAAAGGGAAAGATAGAACATGCAAAATAAAATTTAATAAAACGTCATGGTATTCCATTCATATTATGTGGAGTATAAGACAGTATTAGGGATTTTAAAGAACAAAACAGTAGTAAAAGGAACAGTTTTCTAAAGAAAAAGAATGAACTTTCTCATATTTCATAATCCATCCTTGATCTATCTTAGAAAACAAATGGACAGAATTACTAGGAAGAACCGATTAATTTTAAATGTTATTGGCTGAATTTAATGGTATCCAACAATTGGTGGATTACATGGAAAATTTATTAGTAATTGCATTTAATATCTGACTAGCTTTATTTCAAATATATGTTATATAAATATATGTAGATTGACATTATTCTAAAGGACAAATAAAACATTCATGGAAATTGGCATAATGAACTTCAAAGGAAATCTCAGATAGCAAAATGTCAATACCACAGACTATGTTATCCATAAGACAATTGAATTATTACACTGTTGCTCCAACCCATGCCAAGACATCAGTGGGGTGACGTAAAGGACATCTCAACAAAAGGGTTTAAGTAGCCCAATCTAATGTAAAATGAATAAATAAGTTTTGCTTTTTTCAAAACTGACTGATACAAAATATTATAGAACAAAACTGTATAAAGCTGCCATTAAAGTGGACAAGGGGGACTTTTTTATCATTAAATGTGAGAAAAGAAGAAAGAATGTCTTGAAACCACTGAACAGATGTACCAGTTAGAAAGCCAAGTCAAACCAAGGAAATATTTTAAGTAAATAATATAGATAAGGGTTATTGAGATAGAAATAACAAAAGCCAGAAGAAAAATGATGCTAAGTTCTTATGGCTCTAAGATAGACTGATAAAACTAACTAAATTAAAGGTGAAGAAAAATAATATTTGTAATGAAAAAGAAACTAGAAGCAGGCATTTTTAAATACTTTCAAAATATTTTCAGACAAAAGGATAAATAATGAAAATGTGGCATACACCCAACGAAATGTTGTTTGGTGGTACAGAAGAAATGATAGCCTGAGATTCTGTGAAAAATGGATGGATCTTGGATGTATTATATTAAGCGAAGTGACTCAGACTCACTAAGGTAAATCACAGGTTCTCTCTCATATGTGGATCATGGCTTTATTGATTATACGTACATGAGTGAGTGGGTGTGAGTTTGGGTAAAGAAGTATTCTCCATGTGCCCTGATAGCAGGAAGGAGGTTACTGCAAGGTGAGAGCAGACAAAGATTGGGGAAAAAGCCAGGAGAAAAATCAGCAAAAAAAGATTTTGTTTAAAATATAATAATCAAAAATAGTACTTTGAGTACTAATAAATTTAAATAAATTATATTAAATAGTATAATTTTAAAATTATATAATAGGACACTCCACATTATATCGTGTGTGTGTGTAAATAGTTCAAATTGCATTTGAAATGACAAAAGAAAGTGATGCACACACAAAAATATATACAAAATATACTAAATAACATGCTCACTGGCTAGAAATTTAAGTATATGATAGACTCCTTGCCTAATATATGCAGTGTCTTAGGTTTTTTTTCTCAGAATTTATATATATTTAACAAATTGATTTACAAACAAAAGATATGAATACAGCCAAAATATTAAATAATTTTAACCACTAATGTACACACCATTCATAATTCACTAGCCTGCAGCTCACTGTGTAGCCAAAGATGGCCTTCGCCTTACTCGGCTTCTCCTGTTACTATGGTGCTGGGAATGAACCCCAGGGTCTTCCTTGTACTGGACAGGCACTCTACCAACTGACCTGTATATCCAGACCTGAAGCTTTTTTATTTTAAAAGTGATAATCACGACAGTAATTTTAGAAGCATTGCTTGTAATCCAGGGGTTCCTAGAGGGCCTCAGTAGCACAAGGGAAGTAAGAAAAAAATTCTTGTTTTTCTCACAGACAAAATAATTACTTTCATGGTAAACCATAGATAAGTTACAAACCATTAGGATCACTAAGATCAGTATGCAGTATTCTGGTCACAAATTCAATATTTAAAAATGAATTAGAAAATGTAATGCCAATGCTTGTCATTTCAAAGGGGCACAGAAATTAAAGTGATTAGAGTTGCACATTTCAGAAAATGCTCAACCTCCGTATGGAAAATAATAAGGCTGCATTGAAAGATAAAATGAAGCCCAAGCAAATGAAGCAATTAAATCCATTCATGGGTAGAAAAGACTCCATGTTCGCAAAACAGTTAGTTTCCCCAAACCAATGTGTTCAAAACCAACTTAATTTTAAATCTGAGATTTTTTCATAGAACTTGACAAGTTAATAACAAAATTCATATGGAAATTCAAAGGTCAATATTAAAAATATTGGGGCGAATGATAAGGTGAGAAGGTTAGCGTCCAGAATTCCTTTAAAACTTTAACGATCAAACATTACGGTTGATATAGAAAGACATTTTGGAATACGATAGTCTTTGACAACACACCTGTGAAGCTTAGGGTAAGGATACTGCATTAGCAGTAACCCTCCATATCCCAGACATGGCACAGGTTAATAGAAGAGAATAAACACACATGTCCAAACAGTGCATGTTCAATAGTGCAAACAGTATATATATATATATATATATATATATATATATATATATATATATAGTGAAATATGAAATACATATATATATTTCACTTAACCTACAAAAAGAAGGGGATTGAAGGTCTAATGTGAAAGAAAGGAACACAAAACAAGCCTAAAGTATAGGAAGAGAGCTCGTGGAGCTTCAGGTAACACGCGAAGCATGGCACCTCCATCCAAACTGTCTCTTAAAAATGAGAGCTGAAACAGAAGGGACTGCTGAGTGCACGACTTCACACTTGTGGTTTACGTGTCCTGGTGTCCAGTGCGGCATGGGGGGGAGGGGGCTGGATCATAGGAGATCAGTCTGTGGATACAGGAAGGAGATAGTTTACTGTGACCAAAATACATCTTTCTTCCCTGAAGTTGTTTCTCTTGGGGGTTTTGTCACAGTGACAGAAGAGTGCCCAACACAACTCTGTGTGTGTGTGTACATATATATATATACATATACACACATGTATGTATGCATATATGTACATAAACATATATACACACATACATATACATGAGAATTTCCAAACCATGCTTTTACCCCCTTCTTTATTTTTAGCTATTAAATCAACAATACAAACCTGATAACAAATTATTGAGCCTTCTTTCAATTTCATCAGAAAGTGTTTATTTGGCATATTCTATGTCAAAGGTTTTGTGACACACAATTGGCAACGCACTCACCAATCTTATCTCCAACGCTTTTTTGGTTTTCTGTTGGCAGATAACTTCCTCAGGGACATGCATAGTATTCCAGAAGCTTCCATTTCTTTTTGGAAATGTTTCAGCAAAGTAGTTTTGATTCCAGATCTCTGAGATGTTGGAGTTCAGCATGAGGCCTAAGAGCACTATGGGAAGCTGTCTTGCTTGTATTTGATGGAAGTGTTATTTTCTATCAAATGCCTGGCAGTGTTGCATGCTGTCAAAACCCGTAAAAGAACAGCACATTCAAAAGACACACACACACACACACACACACACACACACACACACACACACACACA
>CABHPR010138671.1:33307-53924 GCA_902168415.1 Peromyscus melanophrys
ACACACACACACACACACACACACACACACACACACACACACACACAAAATCCCTCTATCCCCATTTGCTGTAATTCTACCCCTTCTGTGGTTACCTTATTCTCTTCTCGGTAATGTTCATAATTGAGAGCTTATTTCAATGAGCAAATTCTCAGCTTGAGTCATCTTTGTTGTTCTAGGGGGAAAAATATCCCATCCATGTTTACACAAGTTTGTCTGGCTTAAAAAGTTAAGGGGATAGGCATAGGTTTTATATATATATGCTGGTATGACTGTTTTCATTTACCCTACATGTATATAAACAGTCTCAAGAGAAGAGCAGCTGAGGCTGTTCCTACCCTCTTCATAGCAGAAGCTTTTCCTCTGCAATCTTGCTCCCCCAGCACACCTGCTCCTAATTTGTCTTTTCTTTATCTCAAAATTCCTAGGCTGTCAAGCCAAGTTACTCTTAAAAGGACTCTGGGAATTGCAGTCAAGGAAAAGATATATTAAAGTATCATTATTCAAACATAAAAATTTAATAAAAATGTTAACTAGGTTTCCCTAAGGTGGGTGTGTTTAGGGCTTGCTTTTTGCTTTGTTTTGTTTTAAACAGCACAATTACGCTGCTTCAGATAGAGGCTGGGTACAGCATACAGCAATGCTTTTTGAAGAAAATCTGAGTGAAAGAAAGGGGAAAAAAAATCTCTCAAACACTTTATGCACAACTTTCTTTCTTGTGTAATTCTAAACTCTTAATTTTTCAGCGGTTTCTAAGGGAAGTTCAGTCATGAATGATGGCCGTTTCTTCTTCTTTAATTTGTGACATCTAATCTTTACTTTCAGCTTCGCCAGTCACATCTCACTGTGTCTCATCGCATGTGCCCTGACATAATACATCATGGCCAAGGTGATTCAATATTGTGTGACATTTTTTTTTTAAAAAAAAGGATATTAAATGGTGGCAGAAGACATGCCTGAAACATGTCGATGTGTGCCCAAGGGGCATTGTTCTTCACTAAGGGCTTGTGCTCTCAGAGTCTGGCTGGAAGAATTATTACTATCCTTTATATATAAACATTCTCATCCAAACAGTGTCCTCTTAGGTCTAATATATGCATTCCTGCCATATGAAAGCTACTTGGTTAAGCCTCTTTTCTGTCTATTTGTAGTCTGTTCAGACACACACTCCTCAGCAGGCATCCAGCTCCATGATTCATTGCCTCAGATTTCCTATGGAGCTTACATGATGCTCGCTCAGCCCCATACGGGTTTGTATCCATTATAACCAGAGACAAGTAAGCAGAGCTCAGGAGTCTGAGCATCTCTCTTTCAGAATAGCTTTCTGATGCCTTGCTTGGCTCACAATAAATGAACAATGAACTCTTTACATGCTCACCTCGTACGGCAAGGAGAAATTATAGAAGCTTGGTTGAGTTAAATAAGGGAAGGCACATTTAGACTGAATCCCCTTAAATGAGCAGGTCAATAACTGGTTTACAGAGACCAGGGCACGTGGCTAATGGGAGAAGAGAGAATTATGCTTGTCACAGAGAAAGAAAGATGCTGTCCTGGTTTAGTGCTAAATAATTACATTCATTACACTGAGAATAACTCTGCAAGTGGTCGGTTGCACTAGTTAATTCGTTAGCAAAACTAATCAGCAAATCACAAACAACAACTGGGGGCAAATTTAACCAATTCCTGCAAGAAGGTTGGTAAACAGGATCTTCCTAGATGGGGTCAGGGAAAAGGACAGTGCCAAGCTACCTATGCAACTGTGTATGTCATCTTATTTTGTCCAGGATTTCAACATGAAATGAGAACATTGTGGCTGAGACAGAGGAAAAAACAATGTGGGAGCTGAATTGTTTCAGGAGACTTAGGATGTGTGAGTTTCAGTTAATCTTAGCAATGAACAGAAAACGAAGTCCACTGAGGCGTGTTTCACTGTCTTGGCTTTAGTAGGACCCTGAGCCTACGGTTCTATTTAATTAAATATTACCTGTTTCATGTATTCCATATGAACCATGGAACAATACTTAGGTGTGGTAATATAATTTCGAGTCATCCAACCAAGAAAACTGTGGAGTGGTTTTGCTTATTCAACAAACCACTTGTGGACTGAGAGATTCAACTCTAGTTGATGCACGACTCTGGTACAATTAGAATGCTTCCCATTCATTCTCTATATGAGTTTCTGTGCATTTGATGTGACACGGGATCTGACAAGGGGACAAGCAGCTTCTGCAGAGGAAGCAGGTTGTGGTTGGATTGTCATGAGGCTCTGAGTCTTTTTCAATTGCCTGTTGGAGATTGTATTATTAGTTTTTATTTTCCCTTATTTATGGAATAAAGTCTCTGTTTTTCTTTTTTCTTTTAGGGAATAGAGGGTTCACACATGCAACTCTAGTAAAGAAAAGATAAAGAATCAATGTAGGGAAACTGGTGGCTTTTCTCCTATTTTCTCATTGAGCAGCATCACGGGCTAGAATTCCAAACAGCAATTTTACTTATCTGTTAAATTCTGGAAAATTCAACATTTCAGATCCTTTCCTAAATATAATATTTTCATGGAAAGCTCTTTGAGAAGTCCAAAGATCCCTAGATAGAACTGAACAAGTAGTTTCAGGAAAGTTTTAGACAAATCAAGTGGGAGTCAGGCCGATTCATCATGTCATTTTGGTCCTCCGACACTTCTTCCCTAGTGAATCTCCTTCTCTAAGCACTTCCTGTTTGAGTGGCATGTGTTTTGCAACCAAGCCTATATGGATATGTGATTAGTACCCAGAATATATGGTGAATATTAGAGTTTGTTGTCACTTTAATAGAATACAGATACTATAATTTTTTTGTGTGGCATATTAAACATTAAAAAGAAAGATTTTGCTTTCCCCCATATGCTCATTGTTCCACAGGTTCATACTAATCCCTGGCAACCATTGATATGTCTACTGATTATAGTTCTGGCCTTTCCACAATGCCAGATAGTGGGAATCATAAGTAGGTATAGCCTTTTCAATTTGTAATATGAAAAATATGTAATATTTTTACTTAGTAATATGCACTTACATTTCCTCTATGGCTTTTAAAAGCTTGATGGATAATTTATTAATTATAAATACTGTTCTATCATCAAGGGGTACCAAAGCTTATCTATCTAACCCCTAAAGGATACCTAGGAAACTAACCTCTTTGTGTGTTTATGAATACATTTACTGTAAATATTTATGTGCTCTATGAGCAGATTTTTGTGTAGACATAAAATTATAACCCCTTAGTGTTAATATCAAAGAACTGGAGTGATAGATGGTGCAGTCAGCATATATTTAGTTGTATAAGGAAGTTATAAAACTGTTTTCCAAAGTAGCCATTCCAGTTGGCATTCCTACTAGCAAAGAGCAAAAGCTCACGGTCCCTCACTGTCACCACTGTTTAATGATGCCAGTGGTGTTGTGCCACTGCCCTTCCAATAGGTGTCTAATGGTATCTCATTTTATTTTGCATTTGCTGATGACATATGACACTAAGCATCTGTTTCGACGTTTATTTATCAACTGTATATAGTCCTTGGTAAGTTCTCTGCTAAGGTATTTGACCCAGATTTTGACAATTCTCATTTTATTTGCTGATTTGTAAGCTCCTTGTAGATAGGGAATAAGTATTACATATCCTAAGCACCTACCTACCTATATATATATATGAACAAATCCAAATGAAAGGAGGTATAACATCGGTGAGAGAAAGCCACAGTGTAAAAGAGTTTCACTAATGTTATTTCAGTAGCAAGTTTATATGGAAAAGCATTTCTAACCGCTGTTATGAATATGAAGCATTAAGATTAAATTGACAAAACATACATCCTCTATTGTTCCTTGTAACAACCTCAGAATCAATTTACTGCAAATAAATCAGGTAAACCTGCTGTCTGTGTTGGGCACATGTGTTTGCCTTTCTCCTCAGTTACTGACAAATTAGCCTCAGTAGCCCCTGAGGAATCTATATGATCTGTTTGTTTAGAAATTATGTCATAGATTTTCTATTGATATTTTAAATGAAAGCACATTTGAGTAGAGGCTCTGGACACACACAGAGGTTCTCAGTTTCTGCCTGTGTCATCATACAAGTTTTTATTTTCAATTAAGTTTCATGGCATGTGTAGCTTGGGGTTTCTTAAGACACATTGAATGGCTACATGTATAACCAATTTTCACTTCGAATATTGCGTTGAGAGTTCTGCTTCACACTGAAAGCAGGCAATGTGGCGGCTATCACATCTTCAGAAAGTTCCTGTCTTTGGATCAAATGTCCTATGATAGCAAAGTAAAAAAGGAGAGAGGGTACATGGGAGTACATGTTGGAAGAACATAGATTTACTTCTATTTTTGATCTTTTGAAGCAATTATTCTCACCTAGTTACCCCCAAAATGTAGATTAGATTCCATGGTCACTTTTCTTGCACAATAGTCAGTCTCCCAAGAGACGGTTCTCAATAAATAGTTTTCTCTGTTCATGGTTAACTTTTTCATATACCTTGTAAGGATGGAAAATGATAGTATAGTTGACTGAATAATTGTCTCAGATACTGAAGCCTGTCTCTGTTGGGGGATTCTACATCATCATCCCATGGATAGGCTGCTGAGAAGGACTGTTAGGAGCTTCCCTGTGCCTGCTGCTGAAGCGTGAGTGCTGCAAGACTTCCATCATCTTCTTGTCTCTGTACTGAGGCAAGTATTTCCACAATTCCGGCTGTTTTGTTTATTGGGTATCAGAATGAGAAGGGCACAGTGCCTCAGTCTCTAGTTCTTGAAAGACATGCTAGCAGAATAGAGAAACTTTATGTTACTCCAATTTTTCCACTTATTTAATGATTATTAATTAAATGCCTACTATGTCTCAGGTAATATTAAAGAGCTTGGAACTAAATAAATGAACAAAATCAATAAAAGTATTGCCCTCGTGTAATAGTCTAGTAGAATGATAAAGACGATAGAATGACTTGTAGGGTGTGCTAATAAAGAAGAAGATGATGCCAGTCACAAAATCCTCCACCTACAATCTGTCTTACCTGAAGATGTACTGGGGCAATGGTGGCAGAGAACTCTCAGGAGTGGTCAACCAATGTCTGATTTAACTTGAGGCCCACACCATGAGAGCAAGACCATGCCTTACACAGCCTGGACAGCCAAGAACCAGAGACTGGATAGCCCAGAGACCTAGGGTAGGATCAACCATGACTGGAAAAAAGAAAAAATCAATTAAATGGTTCCTAATGATATTCCACTATAACAGGTGCCTGTCCAGTCAACAGAGAGGCTTCCTCCAGCAGCTGATGGAGCAGATGTAGAGACTTACAGCCAGACATTATGCAGAGAGAAAGTTTAAATTGGAGGTCTCCATTGGGTCCCCCAACTCAGAAACTGGGAACCCACAGAAGATGGAGAACAAAGATTGTAGGAATTAGAGAGTTCAAAGATACCCAAAGAATATGGCCCACTGAATCAACTAAGCAAGACTTACATGGGTTCACAGAGACTGAAGAGGCAAGCACAACACCTGCATATATGTTGTGCTGTTAGCTTGGTGCTTTTGTGGGACTCTTAACAGTGGGAGCAGGTGTATCTCTGACTCTTTTGCCTGCTCTTGGGATTCTTTTCTTCTTATTGGGTTGCCATGTCTTGCCTAAATATGAGAGATTTCACCTTGTCTTATTGTGTCTTGTTTTACAGAAGCCTGCTCTTTTCTGAAGAGAGATGGTGGGGGAGAGGATCTGGGGGAGACAAGAGCTGGGGGGGGGGTCTGGGAGGAGTAGAGGGAAGGGAAAATGTGGTTGGGATGTATTGTCTGGAAGAAGGATCTATTGTAAATTTTAAAATAAGAATGTGATGGATAAAACAATTACTCATAAATAAACTGTTGGGGGATATTCAATCACACTGTGAACCTCAAGTTTGCATTTGCATTAATTAAATAAAATTAATCTTGGGTGAGGTGGCTTAGTCAGCAACTAGTTGACAGAAAGTGATCATAGAGTGTCAGAGGGCATCTGGAAGAGATAAACAGATGCACCGGAAGTAGTAGGGAGGGGTTTTGAGTGGTGCTGTCTTCTTCTATTTTGGTGGAGCAGAAGGACAGCAGCAGAGCCAGTACCTGTGTGAAGAGAATCCCCACCAGGCTGCAGCCTGAGTGGCCAGGCCACTGCCCCAGAAGCAGACCAGTAACTGTGGAGTCACAATTGCTGGATGAGAAAGCAGTAGATTAAGGCACAGCCACCGTGCTGAAGTTAAAACAACAATGGACACAAAGGAACAGTAAAGTTTTGTTTTTTTTTTTTTTGGTTTTTCGAGACAGGGTTTTTCTGTGTAGCTTTGCGCCTTTCCTGGAACTTACTTTGTAGACCAGGCTGGCCTCAAACTCACAGAGATCCGCCTGCCTCTGCCTCCCGAATGCTGGAATTAAAGGCATGCGCCACCACCTCCCGGCCAGGAATAGTAAAGATTTTACTTTTCCATAGGTTAGCAGAATAGATCTTGTTGAAAATGTTTTTTTTTTCTTAAGGTTCTATTTATTTTACTTTTTATCTAGGTTTTGTATTAGAAAAATTAGAACTACTCTGAAATTTAAGCTTATTTGTTACTACAACATGACCTGTAGAATACTTACTAGAAAAATGAACAATTATATCATATTCCAGAATGTAAATTTTCATTTATGAATACTAACTATGAACTTAAGAAATTCTACTACTTCTGTAAGTGTGTGTCTGTACATAATAGGGAAAGTTAAGATACAGATGTTTGAGAAGGAGCCATGTCCAGAGACATAATGAGAATGAATGAGATAAGCAAATACGTGGGGTAAGCCCAACAGTGAGAATAGATCACACACCCACATGTGATCTCCTCTTTCAAATTATTCTCAAAAGTTAAAGAAGGTGAATAAAGATGGAACTGCTTCTTCAAAGTTCAGATTCCAGAGAGTGTGTCCTGAAGACACAGCAGAAAGCCGAAGCCCACCTTCCCCAAGTTAGTCCCATGTTTTCCAGCAGTGTCCTCATCAGAGAATGGAGCCCATGCAGTTGTTCAGGCTTCAGTGAAAAGTTAAGGGCAAGCAACAGAAGGGAGCAACTAAGGAATGCTATTGGCCACAGATGTTGATGATTTTTTTCTTAATAAGACACAGTTAATGTTTTATAAAGGCATTTTAATGTGGACTTTAGCAAGAGGGCTAAGAAAAGAGAAGAAATCAGAAGTAAACAGGATACACTCAAGAACATGGGTATGGACTTCTCAAAGAGTCACATAACCAAAGGTTCAGATAGTCACTGGATAGTACAGTTACATCATCAGTGTATTTTATAAGACTGAAAAGCGTTTAATACATTTAAACACAAACCAGAGACAAATATGACAATAGGTTAGCACTTAAGGTACAAATACTTTTTTGATGAAATTAGAATATCTGAAAAGGTAAATGAAAGAAAGCAATTGACTAAACATTTAGGGGAAAATCGAACTTGACAAAACAAACAAAAACAGAGCTCATCAAGAGAACTAATAGCTTTGTTACATCATATTAAAGAGTAGAGAGGTTCATATTAATGCCTAGAAAGAATAAAAAAGAAATTCTATGCATGAATGACCATGTTTAAAATGATTTGGGAAAAGTTTAACTATAGCCTCAGCAAACTGCTCTCACTCTCACTATCACAGTTACTTGCATTACTAGAGTCTTTATGTTTTTTGTTTTGTTTCTGTGTGAGTGTGAAGAGAGTGTTTAAAAGATTTTAGGTTGAACTATCAGCTGTATCTTCTTTTTCCCTTTTTGTCTATGATAATAAAATGAGCCAAAACAAAAACAAAAACAAAAGCTCTGTGTTCCAAGAGACAAGTTAACCAATGCTTATGAAGATGATAGGAATTTCTTACAGTGTTTTCTACACTAAGCTAAAGGAAGATATAAAATTTACACAAAGCTGACAGAAACATATGCAAATCTCCATCCTTCCTCAAGAGTGACACAATGGAGGCTGACATGGTTGCTCAGCTCTGTTTCCTGACCTCCCTTCATTTCTAAGTTCTTATAGCAGTATGTACAGAGCAGTGGCTCCAGATCTTGTATTAGTTGCCATCTGGAGGTAATGGGGACCTGGATGGTCTGGTTAAATCTGCTAGAGACAGTGCAGCAAGCACTTGGGAAAGACCTCCAATCTACGTACGTGCATAGGGATAAGACACCTTAGAGGGTGACAATCATCTGCTGGGGTTGTTGTGGAGCCCTTACCGTGACACATATTTACATATAAAATTGTTTTATTGGCCATTTATTTATTTTGCTATTTGTGGTCCCACTAACACCAAAGCTTAATCACAACAGAGATATTTTGTTCAGTCCAACAATTCAGTGGACAGGGTAGAGACTGGAAATTGTAATTCGGTGCATGAGCACGTGGGTGCACGCTCAGTTACCACACACACACAGGATGGCAAATCCAGTAATTTTCCTTGGGTAATCTGGTTCAAAAATGCATGATTTCAAGTCATTACTGTTTACTAGACCTGGCTTGATGCAAGCAAGCTAAGACTATTTCTTCATCTACATCACTTTAATATCCCTTTAATTGGTCTCTCTGTGTCTACATTTGCCTCCTTACAATTCACTTCTCATGCTTCAGCAAAATACTTTCAGAAATTTACCTTCCTTCCCTTCACTACCTTATCAACATCCTTACATAGAATCTAGAGTTTTCTTCTTTGATTTGTATAAAATGTTCATGGAGGCATAGAGACCCAAGCTTTCTCAACTACCACCCTGTTAAAAATGGAAATGATATTAGAATATGAAACATTTAAAACAAAGCCTGAGTGCTAATCAAATTACATGACTAAGAGCAAATATCTAAAGCCAGAGATCTGGGAACAAACAGGAATGGGCACCGAAGAGTGGGTGAGAGGGTATGGGGTGTCCTGGTTACATTCGCATTGCTGTGGTTGAACACCAAAAGCAACGTAGGAAAGAAAACCATTCATTTCATCTTACAACTCTCAGGTCGTAGGTCATAGGTCACCATTTAGGGAACTCAAAGCAGGAACCCAAGTCAATAACCTGAAGCCTAAGCCACAGAGAAATGCTATTCATTGGCTAATTCTTTGGCTCACTCACGCTTAGCTAATTTTCTTATATAACCGCGGATGATTCGCCTGAAGAATCGTGCTCCATACTGAAGGCTGGGCCCTTCTGTATGAACTAATTGTGAAGACACTTCTTCACAAACAAGACTTCTGCTTTCTTACTCCAGGCTGTGTCAAGCTGACAACAAATGCTCTCCAGGATGGGAAGCATTTCTGGAAAATATCTTGGGACAGCATCTGTCATCCATCACTAGCTCTTCTCATTCTTAAATAGAAGGGTGAGAGGAAGAAGGCAGAATGAATGTGAATTCCAACTGCAAGCCACAGAACAACTTAGCTTACAACACCGTTGTGAGGCTTAGTGCCCCTCTAAATAACTTCACTACATAATTTTCAGGAATACATAAGGTAGTCTAAAATAATTCTCACATAAGGTCAGTTTAAGTAGCTGTCAGTGACTAGTTGGACAGTATAAGAGAAGCAGAGACAGGTAAAGGACCATGAATGTTGTAAAAAAAAGACTCCCACGTATTTCAGAATGCAGTTTCACTTCTGACACACTGTGCCCTCCAGTCAGATTTACAACATTTGGCTGATTTACAAGTGATTTCTAAAACCAACTATCAAACAAAGAGCATTATCAGTGCCATTTGTTTTGTTTTTGTCCAAGATTTAGGGGTTTGCAATAGTCTGGCAGCCAGTGAGTGCTATGATTTTTACGTAGGGACATATTGCTAGCTACTTAAAGTTAAGCTGTTCTACCTCTTAATTTAACATATATAAATTTAGATGATGTCCTGGATGGTTTGAGCAGAAATTCAAAGCAGTGGCCATGTCCACTGAATATTCTATGCCAATTAAGGAATAACCCTCCATGAATGACATAATTAAAATGTTAAGTGTAGTTGGCTTGACATACTCTGAGATTACTAATAAAGTGGCCATGTCTTAACAACATGGGTAAGGAAGTCTTTGTTGTTGTTTTGTTTTGCTTTTAATTTCAGTGTCCTGGAAAACATATTTGGGCTTTGCTCTCAAACTGTCTTTTGTTTTAATCTTAAACTCATCCCTTGTTATTTGAACAATTTTATGTAAGTAGGTTACCACCTCTGAGCTTCAGTGTTTTTGAGCAGAGTCTTTCTAGACAGCCCAGGCTGGCTGTGAACTCACGATCATTTTGCCTCAGCCTCAAGGGTGCTGGGATTATATGCATATCTATAGATTTGACTTTGGGTTTCTGATTTTCAACCACAGTATGACAACTGTGTTGATACAGCCTTAGGAAGATGTGATGGTCAACTTTCATTGTCAGCTTGGCTGTGTTTAGAATGAAGTAGAAAAGAGGGGATGAGACTTACTTGGTGATGTCTGTGAGGGTAATCCCAGAGATGATAAACGGATGGGGAAATGCTTATCCTGAATATGAGTAGCATCATTCCACAAATCAGGGGCTTAGGTGGATTAAAGGGGAGAAAGAGTCAGCAGAAGAGTGGCCTTCCATTTCTCCACCTCTTTGCTGCTATCTTGTGAACTATTGTGTTCAGACTTCTTGCTGTGAGGGATTGAACTCTCTAGAAACCGCCAGCCAAGGCTGCGTATTTCTTCCTCTGAACTGCTTCTGTCGAGTATCATAGTGATGAGAAAAGTAGCTAGTAATCCTAATTAAGGACTAGTGAAATGGCTAAAAGTACTACAACCTGAGTTCAAGCCTCAGGACCCACATGGTGGAAAGAGAGAACCACTGCCTAAACACTGTCCTCTAACCTGTGCATATGCACTGTGGCATGTGTACATTCACACGCACGCACGGACGCACACACTCAAACAATAACATGTAATTTTTATTTACAAAGAGGCCATGTTTAACTCTTATTGGGAAAGTATTTAAGATACTTCAGAAAACTATCATTAATTCCATAACTACTCACCTACTTGAAATCCAGTCCTGTTATTTAAGCAATGATTTCAAGTCCTCTCTGCCTGACTTAAACAAGACCAACTATATTCATTCAGAATGAGACCTCACCTTCAGTTTCACTCATTCAAAACACAATGAAAAACACAAGCAGGACTTTGGAATTTTTATCTAGTCATTCAACTTTTTGCCAAAATATTATGTATTCTTCACTAAAAATTTCTCATATATGTGTTCTTATTTAAGGTTCTTTCTAACATGCACCACACACAAATATATAGATTCTATATAATTCTAGTTTAATTCTTCCACTGCTTACCAAATGAAGATAAACTTCTTAGGATAACTATACCAGGTTTGTCTTTTGTTTTTTGATTCTTGTTGCTAGAGCCTGACACAAAACAGCTGGAGAGGAAGACTTTGTTGTGGCTGACAGTTTACAAAGGGGAACACAGGGCAGCATGAGTGTGAGGCATCTTGTCAGCATGTGTGGCCAACTGGGAAACAGACAGTGGGAGAGAACTGGGACCCCAAGTGCCCCACTTCCTCCTGCAAGGCTCCACCTCCTAAAAGTTTCTCAGCCTTCCCAAACAGCTCCTGAAGCTGGTGATCCAGTGCTTCAGCACTTGGACCTGTAGAGGGCATTCTGCATTCAATGCATTATCATGACTTAGTAGAAAGCATCATGAATTGTTTTCCAAACCGCGTGTCTTCTTATATCAAGCCCCCATTCGTTTGTCTTGGCCTGTTCCCCTCCTAACAGTACCTGCTTCTCCTTAGTCTCCTGTGTGAATTTAGGACTCAAGGTCACCTCTTTTCATGAGAGCTTTTCTTTTACTCCAAGATAAATCTGAGGTCCCACCCCATTGGTCCTTTCTTTTTCTTCACCCTATGTTCTAACACCTAGAAGTCTTTCCAGAAACTGTTGGCATATTTGCCCACCTCCTTGATAATATTGGTATACACTGAGGGCAGAGCCTGTGTCTTGTCACCACTGTATTTTCATTCTCAGATAACTTTAGCCACTCAGAAAGTGTCTACCTCTCTTGTACCAAAATGTAGAGGAGATAGTTTTCTTTTAAATATGTTTTGTGTGGGGGGGGGGGCGGTGTAACATTTGTGTCTTTATCTTAATGAATTGTAAACTAACAGAACCACAGTGACTAAGTTCTGGCTCTTTAGTTATCGATATCATGGTTTCTGCTAAATGCCAGTTAATCAAAGATAAGTATGCTGCTGATATATGGTTTGAATTTTACTGATAGTAAAGTTTTGATATGGAGATAGTTGGATAGGTAATTGAACAGAAGCATAACAGATAAATAGATGATAGATAGATAGATAGATAGATAGATAGATAGATGATACATACATACATACATACATACATACATACATACATAATGCATACATACATATATCTATAGAGAGATACACCATACATATATAATTAGGTAGATAGATGATAGAGATATATAGATTGATTGATTTGCATATATATGAGCTGACCAAAATGGAAAGATTATTATATATTCTTTCTCCTACATGGCTTCATTCCCACTAAGAAACCTAGCAGATGAATTTCCAAGAATATGAAGCTTAATATAGCTGTTCAGAAAGGAATCACTGGCCTGTTCCCTGCACTTATCGACAATTTGTGAAAGAAGAGACCAGAAATCAGTCTAATTACCAGAGTGCCAGTTGTGCTTGTTAACACCAGCTTTGTGACCAAATGTTACTCTACAGTTGTCACATCACACGAGGGTTTCATTACCGACGTAATAGTGAACAAGATCACATGAAAAGCTATTGATTGATCTGCCACACAAAGGAAGGACACACTTGTCTCTATTATAGCATGTTACATCTCTGACTATATGCAGCAGATGCAGCCCGGCAATTCCTCTTGCTAGAGCAATGCCATTCCAATGCTGTTCTGATTCTTCCCTAAGTATTTGCCAATTAGAGTTCCTGCTCCATTTGCATATGTCATCAGTGGGCTGAAGAAACTAAGAAATTATCCTGCCCCAGCTCCTCCTGATCTTTAACCAAGGCTCCAATCGATTCTCTTGAATTGGATCCAGGGAAGGCTTGGGCTATGCACTGTTGGCTGTATCCATTGTCATTTCTGGCGATAAAAACAAATGACTGCTTGGGTTAGTTTGGTTGTGTTCATTTTGTCTACAACTCAGCAATAATTAAGCAACCCAGAAGGGACTGAGGAGAGACAGTCAGCCTGTCCTGCAGACTCTGCTCTCAATTGTCAGAAGTAGACAGCAGAAGGGTCTCCATGATCGTATGAACCAATGTCACCCTTATGGCACTCCTTTGCTCTCGTGTTTTGGCTGCTTGTTTCCAAAAAGATCAACAGACTCTTAGACCCCTTTTTTTGTCCTTACAGAGAAATTGTCATCTTCATGTTGATGTGGACTCAGTGGAGAATGTAACTAGAGGTGAGTTTGTTTACCCTGAGGAGAAGTGCAAGGCACCATCTCATCCCATGAAGAGTGATTTATCAGGCAGAAGGTAGATCTCTCAACTCCACCTTCCTGTTTATGCTTGTTGAACAGATACAGTTTAATGAAGAATACAAAATACTTAAAAATTGTCTACCATTAATAGTTTAATTAAACTGACACATACTTCAAAAACAGAGCGACAGAAAACATTAATTTTGGTTATAAAGGGCATGGCATTATTAAAGTGCAATTAAAAACAACATTCACTTACAGTTAACAGCTAAAACAATTTAATTATTTAACACTGGATTGTCACTTGTGACTAACTTCACCTCTTTGATGTGGAGATGTTCCGTGTCCCTGTTGATTGTTAACAGTGCAGTCTCTGGAATACCAAATGGAATGGCATTCTCAGAGTGTCAGCATCTATATTCAGAGGCCCTGCTACTAGCTGGCATCACAAAGCCTTTGTAGTGCTCACAGCCACCCTGTAAGTGAATTGTGACTACAGAGCACACATAAAATAAAGGTGCCAGTTCTCTCCACACTTACTCAGCATAGTGCTTGAAGTCTGAGCTAGAGCAGTAAGATAAGAGAAAGAAATAAAGCGGATACAAAAAAGAAAAGAAAGTAGTCAAATTATCCTTGTTTAAAAATAGTGTAATATTATACATAAAAAAAATCAGACTCCACTAGAAAACTCTTAGCTCTGATAATGCTTTCAGAAATATAGCAAAACATGGAATGATAGTGCAAAAAAAATAGTTGATAAATTTCTCTTTATCAGCAATGATCTTGATAAGAAAAATAAGAAAAGGGATTAGGAATAAAAGGTAACCAGTATTAGGTGGGGAGGACACAATAGAGAAGGAAGATGGGAGGGATGGCTAACACTAACGACATTTGAAAAGGCCATATGGAAACCTATTATTTTGGAAGCTTCAAAAAATATAAATATATACATATAAAAAAAGAGTTTAAATGGAGTTATCTTCTATGGGGGTACAAAGCTTCTCTCAGACACCATAGGCTATCAAATAAAAAGCCCAGTGTTGGGTGTATGTTACCTCTTCTCAAGCTGTTGGTCAGTGGGGTCTCATAGACCCCCCCCCATTAACTACAGTCTGCTGCCATGTTTTATGTACCCTCTCAGAAGTCAATGGTGTAAGACCCTATGGCAGAAGACTCTGCTTACTTGAGTCATAGCACCTGGAAAAGTCAAAGTAGTACGACCTGGAAGCTTTGTCACCACTGGTTAGCTTTCATAATGCCAGAAGATATTATGTAAACTACTGAGAAGGTAAGTAATCAGCTACCCAGCTGTGAGCCCTGCAATATGCAATAATTATCTGTCTTGTAAGGTATGCCCATTGGTGCAAGGAGAGCGTGAATGTCATGGAGGGGTAATCAATCTTTTTCTAGTTGAACTGAAGACCAGACTCTACTAGAGGAAACTCATGCCTGGTGCTGTGAACTGGACCAAACAGCTATGGCTAGGTAGGCCATAGGTCCTCAGGGAGAACTTACTGTTACTCTGCTAAATGGACATAGTATTAAACTGTCCCCCAAATATTTATCTTTATCCATAGTGAAACATTGCTCCAAAAAACAAATAAAGTGAGACAGATAAAAGTGGATGAACAACATCAACTCTGTGGGGTTGTGCTGCACAAGGTGACACATGAGCAGCTGTAGAGGACAAACAGGGGTGATTTCAGGGTTAGCAGCATCAGGAAGAGCTTTCCAAAGGGCCAGGACTTGAGCTGAGGTTAGACTGTGCTCAAAGCCTACAGACAGGCAACAGCAGAAAGAACAGTGTCAAACCACAGAGTATTAGGCATTTTGCTATCCTAGTTGACTAAAACACAAGTGAAAACTATGCACTAAAATAAGCTTAAGGGTGGGGAACAGATAGGAGATAGCAGAGGCTAACCCACAACTTCATACTGGAAAATTAACACTGCATAGTATCTGAAGCAATGTGCCAACAGGCCTTCCCAGTCTAAGAGTGAAATAAAAGAAAGTCATACATCGCCTGAACCCCTTAGACCTCTACCACTGGTCCAGATTTGTCCTAACAGGTCCCTCTGCCCAGTGGGCCAACAGAGCACGATGATGAGTTGAAGTAGTCAGACAGTGGTAGAGCTTCCAGGCTATGCTGTCCTTTCCTCCTGTCTTCTTAAGTGCGTTGTAACTATGGATATTGCAGAAGCCAATTGCTAGCAAAAGAGGACAGGTCAACTAATTTAATTTCACCTCAGCAATCTTGCCAGCTCACCCAGTGAATCAAACAATAACCCTTTAATTATCAAATCAATAAGAAATTAAAGGGCAATTAAAAAGAAATAAAAAAAACCCCAAAACTTCAAAATTTACATTGACGTGGAACTGAGGGTTTTTTTTTTAACTCCTCCCAGAAAATGTGAAAAGCAATCGAACTCACTATGTCCTTCTTGTCTTCCTTCTGTTCTGAAAATTTTCAAAGCAAAGTTAGAAAAGAAAAAATAAGTAAACATCTAAAAAAAATCAGGCTTTAAAACTCAAACAGTAGCCAGGCATGGTGGCACACACCTTTAATCCGAGCACTTGGGAGGCAGAGGCAGGCAGATTTCTGAGTTCAAGGCCAGCCTGGTCTACAGAGTAAGTTCCAGGATAGACAGGATTACACAGAGAAACCTTGTCTAGAAAACAAAACAACAAAATAAAACTCCAACAGTATCGCATTTATATAGGAGTATGCCACGCCTTCTCTTCTCAGTGATGCAAGCAAAGGAGATGGGTAGGAGCACAGGTTATGGAAATAGTTGTGCCTGTGTAGAGCTCCTATAGAATAGAAATCAGCTTTCTAACTAATCACTGTATTCACAGCACTGAGAAAAAATAATCAAAATAAAACTCACTTCAACTCAAGGCGCTTCAGTCCCAGCATCCTTTCAAATAACCAATGCATCTACACATCTGTAAACTCTCTTTACCCACAAAAGCCAAGCAAATTTTTTTTTTTTTTGCACAAAAGCAAGAAACTTTCATGTGGTCTCTGCCCAGTGTTTTGTCTTTCCCAGATAGAGTAATTACAGCCGCAAACTGGAAAATAGAAATACACGTTTCAGTCTTACTTTTCAGCCGAGATATTGGTTAGCTGTTGATAAATTGTGTAACCTCGCCATCAGTAGGTCTACCTCTGTTTAAAAGGTGAGATGTTCTTGCTTACTCATGGAAAGAGTGGTGCAGGTGGTGGAGCACACAGCGATTAAATGCTCAGAAGAGAAATACAAAGCAATGATGAAATGGTGTGATTTTTTTTTATAGCAAACCTTCAATTCAAGACAGGAACTTTCTAATTCTGATCTCCTAGGAAATATTACCTGAGCAAAATAACACCACTCTTTGATAAGGAACATCCCCTTTTCTGACCGGAAAGAGAGAACAACAGCAAACAGCAAATAAAGGCAAAATAAAAACAGCAAGAAAGCAAAACAGAATTTTCAAAACATAGATGACTGTGGTGCTAGGGCCTAGAAGAAGTTAGGGATCTGGGCTGCCTCTGAAAGGCACACCCTCTGTGGTTTGACCGGCAATGGAATACGGCATCAGAATGGTTAAGGTTTACCTGTACTTGAACCTGTGAAGGTGCCAATTTCCGAAGCTGTAGGCTTGTATGTGGAACTTTATGCTGTGAGCCACCACCTTTCCTCTTGATTTAAAGGTATTTTACAAGACAATATATGCCATCTTTTCTTTACATTTCACACTTAATCCTGCAAATAGAGAGGTATTATGTGAGAATCTGTGTGGGGTGCTTAAAGACCTGCACACCATCAGTAATGCAATTAAAATTGGCATTTATAAAAGTATACTTTGATTCCCAATCCTGTTTTTACAAGTACAAAATCACATTAGAAAACAATGTGATGCTAATTAAAGCTTTGTCACCCATAAGACCTTAGTGAATTGCATCTGTAATAGGCTCTGATGCAGAAGCAATCTCTGCCGGTGAAACCTCAGCAGAATGTGACTGCATTTCTTGTTACTCTATTAAAATCAATGCTACTGCCATATACGTTACTCTCAGGTTTTTATCTCTAAACTGAGCTTGAAATGTCATATCATCCAAAGTTAAATTCAAAAGCAGGAAAAAAAAAACCTGCCTTGTATTTGCATATTTAAAAAGCAATCCAAAGGCCAGGGATGCTATTGATTTTCCTGCGATAGATTAAGAGGGTTGATTGGTGCATCCACTTATACTACATATCACACTTGAATCTCACCTTGCAGTAACAAAGGTGGTTATTTAAAAAATGGGTTGGTCCTCATTCCAGGTTTGCATAAAAGTTACCTGTGAGTTTATAAAGTAAAAAATGAAGGAACTATTTTATTTGAACATATATGAGCATATGAGTTTATCCAGAAATCTGGTGGTCAGCTCTGAATGACTCACAGCATGTTACCTAGTGAGGTCCAGCTCTGAGAGACATGCACACATGGAGTTGGGCACAGCTCCCTTGATTTCAGAGGCCATCCCTAGAGCTCTGATTATGGACGGATGGAGAAGAAAGCCAAACAGATTGAAATCTTAAAACTGTCCCAAGCTTGCCTTGACCTTTAGAAAAGACCAGAGATGCTACTTAGCAGCTACATTAATGTAGATGTCCATGTGTGAGAGAGAGATTTAAATAGCATGGGACTGTGCCATTTTTATATTGAAAATGCCATCTCAGTAAACTCACAAAATTTGCAATGATTTACACAGTGGTGCTTCCAACAGTAGGATCAGCATTAATGGGACATGGAAGAAACAAGGGGCACAGATCACTGATACATATAAAATCAATGATAAGGAAGTTTAGGTTTCTGAAGATTCTTGGGGAGTTATAGTACACTGAAGTTATATTATGATGTGATGTCTGTAACATATGATTATGGACAGGTAACTAAGCAATAAAAATGTCTACCCTACTGCCTCACTAATATGCACACATGTAGCATCCATCTACCTACCTGCCTACCTATCTGGATCAACTTACGTGTTGATCTTGATAGTTCAAATAAATGAATAACTGGATATGCAAACACCTCAAGGCTCTGAGATGATGTAACTACCTATAAAAAAGTGTATACTGGCAATGGGACAGCAGACAAATGACCCTTAAAAGTGCCCAAGGTAAGAGAGATACCACGAATGTGGACAAAAGCACATTTGGAATTATGTCAGGGAATTGTGCAAAAGACAAATAAAAAGAGGCAGAGATCTAATGGCAGCACGTGAGCTATAGGCAAAAAAGAAAGAAAACATCAAATGCATGCACATATTTAGAGGAAAGAAGCGTTCTGTGGAAAGATGAAGGGTAGTGAGGGAAACCAGGCAGGAGACAGAAGGCGAAAGTGCTTATTTCATCTTGCAGGGGAGTGGCAGCCATCGGAAACACAGCCCATAATCATAGTAACCCAGTAACCAAAGCAAACATGAGGAGCAGCGACTGGGAATAGAAAAGAGAAATCATGTGGCTATTTTCTTTCCTTTCAAGCTCCATTGTGTTTCCTTTTGTATTCTGCTTTCCTTGTCCTTTTATTTCCCTCTGAGAGGAACAAACAAGCAAAAATAATTTACAATCATAGATTATCAGTACTCACAGTCCATCTGTTTAGTTTCAACACAGCAGAATGTGTGAGTGTTTGTATTTGGGGCAAGACTGTGGGCACTATTGTGTACCAATGAAATGATCCGATGTCTAAAATCCAGATTCTGTTCAGTTAAAAAAACAAATCCCACTTGTCTAGGCTATAATCCTTCTTAAAAATGCTCCCAGGGATTCAACGTAAAGAATCCCCCTTCGTTTTATGTTTTAAAGAAGTCAATTGCTTCTGGAATGAATATGCACAATACATGTCCCCACAAAGGATAGTGAATGTAACCCAAAGGGAAACCGGTAAAGAGCCACTGGCTGCAGAAATTTGTGGAATTAGAAAAACCGGACTGGTTAAAATACATGACTGCATTCATTGTCGCAAAATGATTGGATTCATGTCTCATCAAATTTACATTGTGAGGACTGAATATAGTATGATTAGGCGTTATTTTAACAACTACATTAAAATACAATTTAAAATAAAATGGTCCTTCATATCATACTAATATCAGTGTTTTAAATAACAAAGGACATTTTTTTAAGGAAAGGATTAGCATTTTGTTTCAATCAGTACAAGCGATGAGATTCCAGTTGGGGTCTCAAAGATTCAGGATTTTATTAATATTCCAGAGATGCATTTGTGTTGCCTCTGGGTACACTGAAAAGCCACTTAAACCTCACTTAAAACAGCACTACAGGATCAAATTGATGTGCATCAACCATTTACAATAAAACTTGATTATTATAAAGGCATACATATTTGCATAATTACATGTTTGATTTTTTGATAATGCAGCACACAAGACAAAATGTTGCTTCATGGAGCAACCCAGCGTCAGAAAGCACCATCTGCTGTGGTATTTAACGCACTGCACACTGATCAGAAACGTTGAAGACGGATTTGAGTATCAAAAGGAAAAAAGCCCCAGTTGTGTTTACTCAGGCTCTGGTCTGGCTGGATGCACCACGTAGGAAGGAGAAATAAAATGCAAGCACAACATGTGTGAAGAGGGGAGTCACACAAGCCTGTAAACACAGAGACGAGTGGTTTCACAGGCAGGGGTAAGAGGTTTGGACGTATGTTTATATGTCGTCACCCTTTGCATTTAATCATTCTGGATTCTGTGTTTAGAAATGAAACACTTTAGAATAATTGTTCATGAATAGAGTCATCCTTGAAGCGGCTTCCATTATGTGAGTTTGGAAGGGAGAAGGAAAAGTCTTCCTTTTTCATTGTGTCCTGAAATGAGATGGGAACGAAGATTATCTTAGTGGAAGTAGTCACGATTTTTCTTTGTCTTTCATTGTTAATTTATTTAATTTTGCTTAAGCAGCAATTCCTCCTTTCTTACAATTACACAACTCATAATTGTAGCACATGAAAATTTAAATATAAAAAAGGGAGATTCCCTTTTCTGAAAGGACTAGTCTTAGGAAAGGATTGCAAAGCCAAGAGAATGCACACACACACACACACACACACACACACACACACACACACACACA
>CABHPR010138671.1:54880-66567 GCA_902168415.1 Peromyscus melanophrys
ATATGTAGGTTTTGTGGGTACATCTGACAAACAGAAACTGTTAGATCATAAAGATGTTCCTGTTCTCTTGGGTTTGGTTAGATAAAAGTTCAGATTTTTTTTTTTCTGATAGGATCTCACTGGCTGTCCTGGAACTCACTCTGTAGACCAGGTTAGCCTTGAAGTCAGAGATTCACCTGCCTCTGCCTCCCCAGTGCTGGGGTTAAAGTCATGGCCACCACTCCAGCTAAAGGTGCAGAGCTTTAGGGCAGAGATATAGAGTTAAAGTTGCACTTCTCAGAAGAAAGGGGTGACGTTCCATCAGAACATGCTGCTTAGGGCCAGTGAAACTGTTTTAAATCATGAATATTCTGATCTAAGGTTTTAGCCATGTACATCCTCGAAATGTCTTGCTGAGGAAAAGGCCTCCTGCAGATGAAGAACACGTGATGAATGAGGCAAATTGAAAAATGGTGGATTTGAATAAAACCAGGTCCTACTGTTAGTTCAAAACCAGTGACAGCAATGTTGTAGAAAGTGGAGGACACCACATCTTGTTTGCATCCTATACAAGTACTGGGATGTAACTAACCAGTGTAACTGAGAGATGGTTCTCAGGGTGGAGAGAGGTTTTCAGAAACCAAGAAGATAACTCAGCGACTGGAAAGGCCTCCCATCGGAACTGCTTCCAGGAAACTCTAGACATAATGCTGCCTGGTGTTGACCCCCCCAGTTCATCCTGTTTCCTGGCCAGGATTCAATGGCGGAAGGAAGTGCCTCTATCCACAGGGAGAACTGGTGGGAGGAAGGTCGGGAAGTGATGGCAGCTCCAGGTGGAGGTCTACAGGCTGACCACAGATGTACGGTACAGGAGAGACACAGTGCGGGGTGGAGGCCATCTGAGTACGTATGTACAGACTTACAGTGTTGGAGGTACAGAGACCCACAGCTGCTCAACTGTTTCAGATAGCATAGCCTTTGAACAATATTCGATTATTATGAGCTAGATGAAGCCAAGAGGTGGAAGCTCATGTCTGTAAGCCCAGTCTCAGGAAGTTGAGGGCAGATCAACACATGTTGAAGACTAGCCTGGGCTACATAAGAAAGTATAGAACATCCTGGGCCACAGAATGAAAGTTCCAGAAAATCAAAGGAAATCTGGAAGTGTGTGTGTGTCTGTGTGTGTGTGTATGTGTGTGTGTCTGTGTCTGTGTATGTATATCCTCTATATATGTGTCTATGTGTCTGTCTCTCTGTATTTATGTTATTATGTGTGAGTGTATGTGTCTGTACATCTGTGCATGTTTCTCTCTGTGTGTCTCTGTCTCTCTCTGTGTGTGTATTTATGTGTTTAAATCTGGGTGAGAGAGTGTGTGTCTGTGTGTGTGGATACATCTGCTTCTGTGTATATCGGAGTGTGTGTGTCTTCATGTGACTGTATGTTTCTCTCTCTCTCTCTCTCTCTCTCTCTCTCTCTCTCTCTCTCTCTCTCTCTCATGTGTGTGTGTGTTGGGGAAAAAAAGAAAACAGTCTTCATACGATGTACCCTGGGATCACTAGAGAGAGACTATTTTTCAAGCTGTAAATATTAGTATTAGATTCCCTTCTGAGGAGTTTTACTATTTATTTTTGATTGATTCTTTTTTAAATGTTTAATGTTTCTTCTCTGATTATGGTAATAGATACATTTTAGAGTGGAAAATCACATCTTATAGAAAAGGACAAAGAAGATAATAAAATTATCAGAAATGGTCAGAGCTAGCTCTTAAATTTCTTACAGAAAAACTATGAAACATATACTAAATGAACACAAAACCTTTGATTCATTTAAAGCCCTTCCTTTTTAATATTAAATTTAATGATAAAATAAATAAATAATAAATAATAAAGGTCGAAAGTTCAAGCTAGAGTGGAAAAACACACTGTGGACCCACTCCCAACAGTCCTCTTTCAGCCTTCTTTTGGCCAAAGCTCTTCCCCATGACGTAGAATGTTCCCACAGCCCAAAGAAATACCTACAAGTCACAGAGGCAGGGCCTGGGATTCCAGCCAACTGCCCTCCACATCTTTCTTAGGTATCTGGGTGGGTAGTACTGCTGTTGGGTGCACCCTCAGGTCTCCAAGCAGCCAAGGATTGGTGATTGCCCCTGATGTGGGATGAGCCTGGACAATGTGGCCAGGAATCTCAAGGAGGGCCCAGAAGAGGGCCTCAGCCAGGTCTGAGAATTCTGAATCTGAATCTGTCCATCCCACCTATATGAAGCTATATTAATGAAGGAAAGAGATTAGAGCATGCAGTGATAAGAGCTGACTAGCTAGATTTCCAGCCCATCTGTTGTCTGGTGTACATACATTCACCTGTGCAGGGATGCTGGTAACACAAGCATTAGCAATCATCCTGATGGACATCGTGAACCTTTCTAGGGGGGTTTTCTACATTTGTTCTCAGTATTTCCAGGTTTTCCTCTGGAAGAACAAACAATAACAAGAGAATTACAAAAAAAAATAATAACCACGCATTCTATTTTCAAAGAAACTAGGATTCAGAAACAAGCTGATAATTTTGTAATGGAACTGAGACCAAAGGAACCAAAGGAGCCCTCAGAGCTCTAAGTCAAAATGATGTGTGGGCATGGGCAGACTCAGCACTGAATGAACAAAGATCTCACCAATCCAGAAAACTGCTATAGAAAAACTCCAAAGTGATCCAACCAACAAAACCATTTGTTTTTGATCAAGAACAGCTGGAATATAGTCTGGGAGACACAGTAACTCACAGAGGAAGAAGCATGAAGAAAGATGCCCAGCACAACCAAGGATGCATCTTAGAACCCTACAGCAAAACCAAATGACCACGTGATTAAACAGAAGGTGCTGAAAGGCAGGGCCTTTGACAGGGGACACCAGGCACTGAAGTGGGTGGGTGGGACAAGACTCGCTTGTTATGTCCTCTTGAACTAAACCAGGTTGCAGGAGAAAGAGACATTTTAAAGACAATAACCCTTGAGAACAATGAAACTGATGTCTCTGACCTTTGCTGGTTTGAAGGATACCAGCCTCTTACTTAGCACTGTGAGAGCCAACGCTTTACCAAGTTCAGAAAAATCAAGCTCACCCAGAGTGGCTACTCAATATGCATTCAATGGACATCAAGCAAAGAATGGGGAAAGCACACCCCAGACTCTAAATGAAAACAAAACAAAACAAAAGGTTGGAAAATGTGAGTAAACTTTTCTCTAAACAAAGACAATTCAACAGAAAAAGAAAGTTATCTAGAAACCAGATGAGAATTATAAGTGAATATTAAAGTCAAGCTAAAGCATGTCTATATTGTTATAACAGAAAACCATAGAACGGGGTGTTGAGGGGCGGGGAGGGAGTGGCGGGGATCGGGAGATGCTGATGAGAACGGAAGTGCTGCAAATACGGAAGAGGTAAAGCAGGCAACAGCACTGCCAAGGCTCCCCAACCCCCCCCCCCCGCATCCCCCCACCCCCCCCCCTCCCGGCCCACCGACAAGACTGCAATGCCCATGGGTTAGTAAAGGGCACGGAAATGAACCACTCTGGAGATAGTCTCAGGAAACAGTGTCTGCTTTATTACACATGAACAGCTACTTATGCAGTGGAAGCCCATCGACTGTGATTGGTTAGCACGTTACCTGGGATTGGACAGTGAGCGCTCCTACCAGCAGGGGCTCTGTACAGAAGCACATAAAAGGAAGTCCAGAGAGTGCAGAGTCAGCTGGCCAGCTACCAGCTACTCAGGCCCCTTCAGAATTCAGTGTTCTGACTTCTAGGAACAGATAAGGGCATGATGTGCCGTGCTTCTTATTTAGAAGCGCTATGTGCCAGGTAGGCTAGCCGCTAGGTGATGTCTTCACTTTCTCCTCCAGAACTCAGGAAAGAAATAGATGACAAAGATGAAATTACTTCAGAATGAAGACCCATCTTCAGCATGTTGGAGAATGGGTGACATCATGTCGATTAAAGGCAGAAATAACAAACTAGGAGGAGGCAAGAAACAAGATTTTGGAACAATCAAAGAGAAAAATGGGGACTGTGGAAAGCAGCCCAGTAAGCTTTCCCTGAAAGAAAACCAAAATAATAAAACTGAGAAAATGTAAATGTAATTATTTATTTATTTTATGTACATATGTCTGTGTCTGCATGTGTAGGTTCATGTGTGTGCATAGGTGAATTCATGTATATCCCTATGCATGTGGAAGCCAGAGGCCAACCTCAAGTGTTATTCTTCATGCACCATTTATTCTTTTAAAAAAAAAATCTCTTATTGATCTGAAGTTTGCCAAGTGGGCTGGAATGTCTGGCCAGGGAGGCTCAGGGATCCATCTACCTGTCTCCATTTCCCAAGGCCTGATTTTATGGCGAACACCACCACACCTGGATTTTTTCTTCAATATGGGTTCTGGGGGTGTAATTCAGTCCTTTGCGCTTGCCAGACAAGCAGACACTAAACTGGCTGAATGATCTCCTCAGTTTGCAAGTACAGTTTACAGAAGTAAACCCTGAGACTGGAAATGCAGGGTCTCAGGAACATGCCTCACAGTCATCATTGATGACATATCTAGGCAAGCTGTACAATGTTAACTTTTCCACTAATCAAAACAAAATAAAGAAACTTCCAATGTTAGAGATAACCGTTGTCAAGAAAAGTCTGTTATTCTTGAGTTAATTAATATAGTTCAGGCAATCACATGAGCATCACCTGTGCTTTTTGGTTGAGTTTAACAAGCAGAATCTACAGTTTCTGTCAAAGAAATGTAAGGGAGAACAAGGCAATGGAAAACTGGGAAACACATGGATCATTCACAGAAAACTAAACATATGAATTAGACAGCCAACCACACTAATAATAAATACAACTAAATATTTCCTCAAATAAATAGAAATACAATACTTTCTCTGTTAAAGTAGAAAAACTCCAAAATTTTGCTGAAAAATGTATTGTAAAAGCAGTAGGGAGACAAAAAAAAAAAAAAGAAAGAAAGAAAGCATCCTCATTCCATGCTGACAGTATTCATAAAAATTATGGTGGTCAAATAACTTTGGTGTTGCAAGATTATGAAGCCACAAGAGAGAATGAAGATGGTCTTTAGATGCTAATAGAAAAGGCTTTTGAGAACACAGTAAGTGAAAGTTTTAATCTATATACAAGTGCATAGTATGTGTCATATTTTCAATCAGGAGGAAAATTAAAATGTATATCTGAAATTCTTGCCCAAATAGAATGAGAGGAATTTATAAAATTCTATTGAGACAGAGGAAGGGGAATCCTTAAGACACTGAAACATGTCTCTTAACTTTAATAGTTTTTAATTTTAAACTCATGAATGCACTAAAGCCTGTGTGCTGTGTGCTGTGTGTTAAAAAATAAATAGCATCAGAAAGGGATCTCTTGGCACTGCCAAAAATAGCTAGGACATTTATCCTGAGGATAAACTCTCAAATGTTAGTTCAGGTGTATATGGTTCCACGTCATTCCCTATTTCTATTCTTATGGCAAAGGTCAGCAAGGAGCGAGGCTGTGGTGTCAAACAAAGCGAGAGGTGATAATGGTGTATATTCCAGGTATGCTGCCTTTGAAGTAAGAATTTACCCTCCAATTACTGTCTTCTCTTTTTCTCATCCCTCATGTCACCCCGGGCAAGTTATGTTCAATCAATCAAAAAAAAAAAAAAACAAAAACAAACAAACAAACAAAAAAAACACTTACATGACTGCAAAAATTATTAATTTATTCAACAAATAATTATTTAGTGCCATGAATTGACAAGTACTCTGGTGAACACTATGTGTCTTGATCAATTACACAAAGCCTTCTACAGTCAGTTGGAAGAATGTCCAGAACAATAACAACAAAGTACACAAATCTAATAATTACATATTGTGTAAAGAGGTGTTATGCAACAATGCAGACTGAATGTGAAAACAAGTCAGATGTGGTCACCAGCAATGTCTGAAGAGGACTTTTAAAGCAAGACCTGAGGGGCATGTGAGTCCTTCAGGAGAACATCAGAACGATGGCGTTCTAAGACTGACATGAGAATTCAGTCTGCCAGAGAAAGTGCAGGGATTCAGCACCTCTAGAGCCTGGGGTGGAGGAATGCTAGGGCTATGGAGAGGGAACAAAGAGGGTCACCAGGAAAGGGGAGAGCCACAGCTATGCTGCATGAATTTCACAAAGATGGCATGACAGCAAGTATTGGGCTGAATTTATGTTTTTCAGAAAAGACAGTTTCTGTTGCTGTGCAGAGAACGAGCCAGTGATGGGAATGGCCACACTTGCTGTGAACTGGGAAGGGTTTGAAAGTGAAGGATCACTGAAATCTGAAACAATGGTATGGAGACAAGAATGTAGCAATGAAGATGAAATAAGATTACATAAAAATACTTTATGAGACAAAGATGGCTGAATTTGATGGTGGATTTATGGGAGAAAAGAGGGATGAGGAATAGTGAGTGACTTCAGGCTTCAAACACCTATGGTGGATCACTGTCTCTCCCATGGTTTGTGAGACATGGTCGATCACTGTGACTTCCAGGGTTTCAGAAACATGATGGTTCATTTCACTGAAGGGAAAGAAGATGGAAAGAGGCCCAGGTTTCCAGAGGGAAATAGATCCTCAGTCTTCATATATTGGTTACTTTTCTCATTGCTGTGAAAAAAAAAAATTCCCGACTAAAGCCACTTACAGAAAAAAAGAGTATTTAGGCTTGTGGTTCAGAGCTAGAGTCTATCATGATGAAAAACCTTCCGTAACAAGAGTGTAGGTTTGCATGTCATACCACTGCATAGTCAGGAGGCAGAAATCAGACAGGAAATAATGTCAGTCTGTAACACCTCAGGCCCCACCCATACTGATGTATTTCCTCTGGCAAAGCTCAACCCCTTAAAGGCTCCATACCCTTCAAAAGCAATGTCATTAGCTAGGGACCAAGCATTTAAACCAAGCAGACATTTCACAATCAAACCACCATACTTGCACCTATTTATATAGGAGAACCATGATGTGTATGTGGGAGCAGAGCATGTTCTATTGGCAGTCAAATGAGTCAAGAGGTCAGAGTTAAAGCTAGAATTGAGATACAAATTGTGGAGTCACATGCCTGAAAATGGCATCTAAGCCAGGAAGATAGATAAGCTGGCATGTCTCAGAACAGAGCAGTAAGAAGATTCAGCACTGAGAGAGTTTATAGACAGAGGAAGAGGAGATACAAACGAGTTTTGGAAGAACAGCTAATGAAGCAGTTCCAAGCTCAGAGCAACATGGAATGGTACAAGCCAGGAGCAGACAGAAGTTTGAAAGAGGAACTGTGACTCACTGAATGCTGCTGAAGATTCTGATGAGATGAGCAATGAGCAATGAGCAGGTCACCAGTGAATAACTGGGTTATGAGGGTGAAGGCAGTTTGACATGAACTACAAAGTGAGCATGAACCCAAAGTATACAGGCAGCAGCTGCACTCAATCATTTGTGGAGCTTTATTTTAAAGGGATAGAAAAGTGAGCTGGGTGGAGAGAGTTGAGAATCAGTCCCTTACTACAGCAATGGTAGATTTTTTTCTTGTAAAGGTGGAAAGAACTCATCCCACAGAGCAGTAGAGTAACACTGAAGCTTCTGCAAAGATGAGTGGGACAAGGACTCAGATGTGAATTGGAGGGACAGCTGAGGGTTAGAGGACACACTCTGTTGTACAGGGAAGACTGACATCACTGGATGAGGCCTTTGGAGTATGTTGCAGGAAGCACTATGTTGTTCTGTACAGTATGAGGCAGGCAGCAAAGGAGAGCAGGGGTAGAGATGTTCATGAGGGCAGTGGTGACTCAGAGAGAGGGAAGACTGAAAGGGACGGAATGAAGACATGACTGATAAAGTAAAGTCAACTAAGGGAGGCAGGATGATGCCACTCAGCATGGCACATTTTAGAAACACTACTTACGTAAGTGGATGAAAATGCCAAAGCATAAGAGATGGAGTTATTGTTGGAAATCATTAATTCCTAGACTGTATTCTATAGGCAATATGGAGCCTTTGGAAATTATGAACAGTTATAAGTAAAATGATACACCACACATTAGCCATCTTTCTATCACTACGTCAAGTGCTTGAGATAATCAGTTCACAAGAGAAAGAATTATTTTGGCTCATGATTTCAAAGGTCCCAACCTATGACTCAGTATTTTTGTTGCTTCTAAACCTATGGCAAGGTTGCCCATCCTGATGGGACTGGGTGGTAGATGAAAACCACTCAATCTATAGCCACAATTAGAGAACCACAGAGAGAAGGAGCAGCTGGAAAGACACTGAAGACTTGGGGGTAAATGTGCTCTTACTCCTAGAAGAATTACGAGAGAATGATCACATGAAAGAAAAAACTGGAAAAAGCAGAACAGAAACAGAAAGCTGTCCAGTGCAGCTCACGTTTGAAAAAATGGAAACAACTGACAAAAAGTTTTTAAAAATGTTATGCCCTAGGAAAAATAATGAATTCCATAGAGTGCATAAGAAATGCTGTGTTGGAGTCTTTAATTCAAATTTGGTCAACACCAAACAGTATGTCTAGAAACCCTGTATTGTTTTATGTTAGTGAACATAATACACATGATAATTTTTCCCAGATTTGCTCGCTGTCTTATTTCCCAAACTCTATTTTCCACTTAGGGTCATAAGGTCCTTCGAGGTAATTTGTTTTTACCACAGGGATTTTGAGGAACATAACCTTTGAGATTGGGAAGGAAATGCTGCATCTGAGAACAGATTCTGCAATCAGTCAGTCACCCAACCTCCCTAGGCTTTGTCTCCTCATCTATAAAGGGAAGTATTTGAATTAGATGACCTTCTGGGTGAATTTAACCATTATCTCCAAGACGTCCCCGTGACGCTTGCAGTGCTCTTGGCAATAAAACTGGAAGTAGCTGGTTTGCAATCTGCAGCGGGCCAGCCTTACTGTTTACTGAAAACAAAGTTCTTTTCCTTCTCTTACCTTCATGAAAAGGAAGAGGCATCAGCAATGCTGAATCCTAGAACTGAGGAGGAAGAACAAGCAAGTTGCTTCACATGAATAGTAAGTGATATTTATTTGTTTGGGGTGTGTACATGTATACATGCTCATATGTATGCAGGTGCACGTAGGGCAGAACACACGCTGATGTTTGCACATATGTGTAGCAGCCAGAAGACAACTTCAGACCTCATTCCTCAGGTGCCACCTATCTTTGTTTGAGACAGTCTCTTAACTGGCCTGGAATTCACCATGTGGGATAAACTAGCTGGCCACCAAGTCCCACATATCTTCCCCTCTCCGTGTATCCGATGCTGGGATTACAACCATGGAACACGATCCTCCACACCCTGTGTTTTTACTTTAAGTCCTGGGTACTGAATTTATGTCCTCTGATTGCAAGGTAAGCACTTTTTCTACTTACCTATCTCCTCCAGCCCCAGGTAGGTATCTCTTGCTTGAATGATTATGGAAATACATGCTGATAGTAGGATCCTTTCAACAGCATCCCTAAACGTGTACTGTTGAAAACATCTCCAGAGATGAATTCCTAATTTCAGCAGCCAGACAGTGAGTTCTTATTGGAAGCAGGTAAAATTTTGCTAAAGGAGGAGTAGGGGGCTAGAAAGCGGGCAATGCCACAGGAGAAAATAAAAAATAGAAGTGGCAGAAAGTGGCATCTCTGGGCTAAGTTCAGTAGTGCTGAGGGGAATCCAGGAATGCAGCCTGGAGGGGAAGTACTCAAAAGGGTGCTGGGGGGTAGAAAGCATCAAAGACTTATGTCCTGGGAATTTTGCAGCATCAAAGAAACTCTTCCTTTTGAGATAAAGACAGTGAACTCTGTTTCCAGTGTTTTGAAATACCAACAACTTTAGCTCCATTTGGGAGACAGTATTTTTTACACAGACCTTGACAGATTTTTCTAAACTTAAAAACCTATCTTTGTAAGATGATCACTGTTAATCATAGTATGTTTCTACCATTGGTGTGTCAGATCTGATCAAAACTTCTGAAAATGTCAGTATAATATTATTGTTGTTGTTTATGTTTAGAATTATGACAGGCACTAAATATTTTGAGTATCTGAACACTTCTGTACCCTCCACTCAACCGAAGAAACAAAATATTGCATATTCAGTTCAAATCATATAAACTTTCTGACATCACTTCCTTTTCTCCCCAAGGTAATAAACATCTTGAATTTGGCTTCATAGTCCTCATGCACACTCATTTATTTTACTACACATAGATGCACCTTATATCACAGCTTTTTTGTAAGCCTTACACAGCATGGTCTTCTATGTCCTCTGCAACTTGTCTTTCTCTTCCTTCTGTGTTTTGAAAAACACTCAGGTTGCGGTAAGAAACTTAACGATGGTCCCCTCTAGTCTGTACCTGCCATCATGTAAGTATGACACAATGTAACAATATATTCTGCCTTTCCTAGAGACCTAGACTAATGAACTGTCATCCTTGAAAGTAGAGATCTCCAATTGCCGAAGTATCTCTCTGAATTCCAGAGCGGCCTTTTCACACTTGTTTGGGAGACATAATTTAAGCTGAAGATTCCATCTCCTGTCTACAGGAAAATTATAAAGACCATGTAGTCAAAGAAGGAGGCATCTTGATCTGGTGATCTTTTCTTACATTTCATAGGTGGAAAATTCAGGACACCTGGCAAAATGTAATCATGAGTAACTTCAACATTATTTGTGCTATGAAGGAATGTTTCTCATTAAATTATATGTACATATATATATGTGTGTGTTTGTGTGTGTTTACATTTATATATAATATATATTTGTGTGTGAGTGTGAATATGTATGTGAGCATCTGTGTGTGTGAGTGTGTGTGTGTGTGTGTGTGTGTGTGTGTGTGTGTGTATGTGTATGTGTGTAGTAAAGCAGACTACTTCAAAGGGGAGAAGAAACTTAAGGAAGTGTTTTACAACAGCAAGTTACTCAGATTATACACTCACAGTTATTGATGGAAGAGTCTGATATTAAGGTGAATGAGAGGGTTTGTTCCTAAGGTTTTAGTTTCATTTCCCAGTGGTATTTTTTCATGGATGTTCCCAAACCGTGATCTGCCCCTTTAGTTTAAAAAAAAAAAAAAGCTTTACAAACATACATGCATACTTGTTTGTGAGTATGTACTTATGTATGCATGAATGGTAAAATAGACATGGAAAAATCAAGAGTATAGTCCAGTGAATGTCTGGGTGATGTAGTTACTTTTTAAACACGCAGCATCCTCTGGGCTTTTACTATGTCGGGCACTGAAGATGCCACTGGGGACTTCACATGTCCTGCTCCAGAATATTTTAAATGTTTATACAATAAGCATGCATTTTGAATTAAGAAAAAAACAATACCATGATCATTTAAAAGACCCTCTTTTTTTTCTGTGAATAAAACTCTACATGTAGATAGCTTGTTTTAACTGCAGCTATTTTGTGGACAATATAAAATGCCATCTTTTAAAATGCTACTAATAGAAGCAAGATTGTAAAACATCAGTAGCGAACTTCTGCCCTCCGGGGTCCTCCCATTGTGCTGTAAGCCTGTATTTAAGACCTCCTCCCCCCTTCAATAAATGACATTCGGCATTTAAAATTTAAAATATATATATATATATATATATATATATATATATATATATATATAATTGAATGAATACTGT
>CABHPR010138671.1:71463-91810 GCA_902168415.1 Peromyscus melanophrys
TGTGTGTGTGTGTGTGTGTGTGTGTGTGTGTGTGTGTGTGTGTGTGTATGCTGTTATGAGGAGCCTACCAGAAATAACCACTCAGATATAGCTTATAGCTACTTGAAAGTCTTTATTCCAGCCAGTTGGGACTACACTCAGGTATTTGAGAGTCAAGTTTAGTGCTAAGTGTTTAGAGTAAGTGCAAAAACTACATCCTGGTATCTTGTTTGGCAGCTGCTGCAGATTTTGCACAAACAAGAAGTTTAACAGAAGCAAAGGTAAGTTAGGTGGAGATCCTGACCTCGGGTTCCTAGAATAGAGTTGCATAATTTTTCATGAGATTCTCCATCCAGGAGATCAAATTCTAGTTGAACATAAAATGGTCTTAGCAATAATAAAAGATGAAGGAAACCTCTGCACTGTCTTTCCCTGTCACAGTGTGTTGGTGTGTGTGTGTGTGTGTGTGTGTGTGTGTGTGTGTGTGTGTGTGTGCATGTGCATGGGGGGGGCATAGAGGCCCAAAGACAGCAATGAATCCTCTTGGAGCTAGCTTGCATGTGGCTATGGAACATGGGTGCTGGGAACTGAACTTCAGTCCCCTGAAAGAACAGCAAAAATCTCTTACCACTAAACTGTCTCTGGCCTAGGGTAAACTTTACCTTTCTATGTAGCTCAAGATCATCTTGAACACCTGATCTCACTACCTCTACCCCTCTGTGCTGGAATTACAGGCACATACTGCCACATCTAGTTTATGCAGTGCTAGGAATTGTGTTAATGTGGTTATCCACATTCCAGGCTTAGTGATGGGAAGGTATAAGGCTCCACACAAAGTGTTGGTGATCTCGGGAGTAAAGCATGGGCCCTGTTGGGGGAATATTGCTTTTTGATTATTATTGCTAATAAGACGTGGTTCACTGATTGATTTAAGAAACTCATTCTCAGGGGAAAACGAATCCAATTTTGAAAATGAAATACAGAAAGAACCTGCACCTTTATGGGTGATTGGCCAGTTGGGCCTGCCAAAGCTCCAAACATGATGTTGCTGCCTTTAGCAAACACGACTGGTTGTCTCCCTGGCTCTTTGTGCGTGAGGTGGGCAGGCTCTCCCTCATACATCATGCTCAGCCGCATTGGAGATTCTGCAAAGACAGATGTCTTTGGAAAGTTAATGAATGAGAAACGTGCCGGTGGGCTGCTTTCTGGTGAGAAGCTGGGGCTCATTGAGAGGCCGACTCCTGGCTCTGCAGCAGCTCCGCACACATGTGCCACCACTGATTTCCTTCTTCTTTACTCGCTGACAGCGTATGATAGCAAAACCATTTATCTTAAATTAATAAATCACAAGGAAGTTGCTTTAAAAAAATGGCTGCCCATGATGTTTCATGCAGCATTTTGGGACACAGGGGTTTTGCTTGATCCTTCTTAGAGCTAAGGAGGAAAATAATTTATCCTCCAGTAGTTAATTAAGAAAGAAAAGGAATAGCCCTTATTTTACTATCCTATGGCATCTGGGGACCTTACACAATGACCAGCTTTTCTCTCACCCATAGTCAGTCACTCTCCTGGGTCAATACAATGTATAACCTGAACACCCTTCACCACAGGTTGTGTTTCCTACTCCAGCGATGTCACACTGAAAGAAGAAGCACTTGGGGGGGAGGGCAGAGAGATGGTCCAGCAGACGAGATTGCTTTCTGCTCTTGCAGAGGACCAGAACTGTGCTTCTAGCACTCAAAAAGAGCAGCTCACAATCACCCTTCATACCCACTCACAAACACCTGTTCGTATATGCATGCCCATACATGCAAACACATGTATACATACATAGATTTTTTTTAATGTAAAAAAATGAAAAAGAAGTACTTGATGCTGATTGTCCAGGGACTAGTTAGAACTCTAATTAGTAGTTAAAAGGTAGATAAAGAGAAAACTTCCAGAAAAACAGGTTGGTGGTTTTTTTTTTATATCTAAAGTGTGTGTGTAATTCCTATTATTATCATTATTACTTTTAAAGGAGGATTATGGTTTTTCAAGTTCACTGAACTTTTACAAAGAGAAAAATTCCTCCTTAGAGTGAGTACTTTCTTTATCCTCAAGTTTTATGCCTCCTGGAAGAATTGTGTGTGCAAATAACACTTTCTACTTTCTTCACTGTGGCTTGCTCCACAATTATTTTTAACTAAGCCCACCACGGGGAGAATGTGCATGCATGCTCTTCCAGGAAAAGGAGAAGAGATGTAAAACACTACAAGTAAATCCTAGGGCATCAAGATGAGCAGCCCCCGCTGCCGAGTCTATCTATGGTCTTTCGATAGCAGTGCCTTTTGGCATCCCTTGCAAGACAGCTGTCTGTGGAGTGGACAGAAGGAGATGAATGAAATACAATGCTCAAGCCATTGAGAGATATTTCTGAAACTGGCTTCCTTTAGGAAGATAACAGATTACAGCTGGGCTGTCTACCACTTCTATTTCAGCAACTAATTATAGTATGTGGGAACAATACTGTACTTGCAGGACAGAGGGAGTTATGGCCTGCCTCAGTGTTGCAGAGAAATGTAGTAGGACTGTAGTAGACACAATGTAGCTGGATGCTAAGAAAATAGTCCAGGTCAGTGGGACTAATGAAACATGCAGTGTGTTCTAATTATGTTGTCTTTTCCTTTTATGGGGAATAGTATTTTTTTAAACTTCAGGGATGTGTGTGTGTGTGTGTTCAGATATTGGCTTTGAAGCTTTGTGAGAGTAAGAAGAGCAGATCAATGCTGACTGGTGTCAATAAAGATTGGGGGTGTGTTTTCAGTAACATCACAGTGTGATAGAATGTCAAAACAAGTTAGCACTTCTACCATAAGTGTGTCCAATGGGATGTGCTGATTCAGAATGTCTGTCTTCCCTTCCTGCCCTCTTCCTCTTCCCTTATCTTTTATAAAAATCTTCCTTTTCCTCTTTTACTGTCTCTACTGTTAAATTCTTATGTGTATATTATATATACATGGTGGTAGTATACACATATGAGTGTGAGCATGTGTGTCCTTGTGTATATGTATGGAGGCCAGAATAGGACATGGAGTGCCCTGCTCTATCACTCTCTGCCTTATTGAGGTGACACAAGTCTCTCACTAAACCTGGAGCCCACTCATTTTCAGCAAGACTGGCCAGTCAGCTCTGGGGCTCTGCTTCTATCTGTTCCCCTCAGAGCTTAAGGAACGTGTGCCTGTGCCCTTGCCCCGGACATTCTGAGGATACTCATGCTTGCACAGCCAGCCCTGTGACCCACTTTGCCGTCTCTCATTTCCCTCCACTGTAAAATTCTAACCTCCGACATGAAAATAATGCAGAAAGTCTCTGAGAATCACACTTTCAAGAAGTTACTACTGAAATGAAATCAATGGTTGCATTGATAGACAATCTTTACAACTCTTTCGCATTTGGGAGAAATGAAAGCTTTGGGAGGTAAAGGATAAGGTCAAATAACTTCAGAGCCACCACTGTATGCCAGGCACTCTCACAGGGCATCCTGTTTTGTGTGGTACATGCTTCTATTGCCAACACTCAGGAAGGACACTGAGGCAGGAGGACAAGGCGTTTGAGGCCAGCATGGGCTATGCAGTGCCAACGCCAGCACCAGGCTCCAGACGAAATATGAGGAAGAGAAAAGAAAGACAAGAGGAGGAGGAGGAGGAGGAGGAGGAGGAGGAGGAGGAGGAGGAGGAGGCGGCAAGGGAGGAGGAGGAAATAGCACTTCATACATACATATATATGAGAGAGAGAGAGAGAGAGAGAGAGAGAGAGAGAGAGAGAGAGAGAGAGAGAGAGAGAGAGAGAGAGAGAGAGAGCGCCTGTTTTCAGACCAGGACTGTTTCTATATTCTAAATCCCTGTTTGTAAATACTTTTCTCCCCATCGTACTGCGTACTGGTATTTTAGAGATGATCTCAGCTCTGTTGGTAAAGGATCATGAAGTCTTTCTTTTCCGAAATGTAGATAACAACACAGAGATTTCCACTCAAAAGAACTTGCTGACAGTTCTCCACAGGCAAAGCTACAGCTCACCAAACCTCTCATCCTTCTCTGAAGCTAGCTCCCACTCCATCATTCCATGCCCTCCCTCGTGCCACCATTATACCCAACATGCTTCGAGAGCCCTGGAACTGGTCCCCTTGGAAGAATCTGCTGACCCTCATAGAACAGAGCCTATCACCCGAGTGGAGCTGGCTGAGACTCTGTGTTTGGTGCTATTATCCCACAGGGTAATTTCTGGTTTTCTTATCTGAGCTCTGCCATTAAATTGCAACCTCATACTTTCAAGACCAAGCCTGTGTCTTGTTTATCTCCTCTTTTAAGCCATAGGCCATATACTCTGGGAGTTTCTTCAAGATACGTAATAATAGCTGACATTTAGTGATCTTTCACCATGTCCCAAACACCACTTTGTGTACTTTTTGTAATCTAACTTTATAATCCCTGTGCTGCCTATCAGAGATTTCATTAAGCCCAGTTTGCAGGTCAGAACCCTGAAGCACAGAGACTAAAGCATTCAAATTCATAATATAACTAGGGATGACTGTAGGAACTGAGCTGATCTGACCCCAGGGCTCAAGGTCTTAACCCCTGAATTAGACTTAGGGTGCCTCTCATGGGAGTTCAAAAAGGGTTTGCTGAATGAATAGAAGAAAAGTAGAGTAAGCCTTTAAGAAAATGAGTTGAGAATAAGTCAGATGGAGATAGTGTAACTCTAAGGCTTTTTCCTTTAGGTGTGAGTCATGGTATGTCAATTATGACAGCTAACTAGCATCAGAATATGAACATGAAATGTCTCCTCAGGCTCTCACTGCAAGCTATGAAGGAGAATGTACCAAGTGGAGTTTAGATTATGTAGATCCTCTTCAATCTCTTTTCCTTTTTTCTTAGCAAGCTTTGGTGGTTACTCTTTAGTTGGCTAATGTGGCTATTTTTGAAAGACAGACATCAGCTTTTGCCAGACCCTTTTCTGCTCCCCAAAGAGGCTCAATTATGAAATGACCTGCTCAGAACTCACTGGTGCCTTCTATGTGTGGAGATTCCAATACCTCGTTCTCCAAATCTCTCCTAGTTTCTCTCCATCAGAACTTGCTTTGTTGTGGAATGTCCAGCGGCATGATTTTTTTTCTCATCACAGCCATCAACAGTGGGTTAAAAGCAGAAGGATAATAAAACAGACATCTGTTCTGGTGCCTCTTAATCTCCCCTTTTGTGTGTGAACACAGCCTGGCAGTACTGTAGTTAGTAGACTATGTATTTCCCCTGCCCTCAGGAGCTTTAATGCAAGAGGTAGGGAGGTCAGTGATCAGCATACTTCAGAATATTATCAAACTTGCTAGAAGAATCTAAGTATACCTTTCTTATAAAAGTTGATAAAATACACATATATGTTATAGGCTAGCTTCTACATAGGAAGGAGAACATACTTCTTGTTTTCTTTCTGAGTTTGAGTCCATACGTAAATAGGCTTAAGTGTGGGTATAATTTACAGTTTAGAAAGGAGCAACCAAGACAGGTAATGTCATCCAAAGACACGTGATTCATGAAAGAAGATATGAAAAATGTTTTTTTCTAATTCCAGTTACATCATAGGTCCCCCCCCCGTGATAGATATGTGAATTAAACTTTCTGTGTATTGAAGTAACAGGAACCATTTTATTTTTGAATCCAAAAGAATTCAATATGTGTTCCTTTGAGGCCTAACTGTGGAAGTTGGGCTTTCTTTTTCATTCCATTGACCATTAGCACAATAGGCACTAGACATGACTAGTCACTGAATAATCACTTTGAAAAGCACTTTTTAAAATAAAGCATATTTTATCTTTTTTTGTGAATTTCATACACGTATACAATGTATTTGGCTCCCACTTCCCACCTTAACACCCCTCAGATTCACCCCTACTTCCCTACCTTTTCCCAATTTCATGTCCTGTGTTTTCAGAACCTACTAAGTCCAATTGGTGTATATACCCTTGGGTGTGGAGCTATACTGGGGTTTACCCACCAGGGATCATACCCTTAAAGGAAACTGACTCTCCCTCCCTGAGAAGCATCAACTGTCAATGGTCCCCCAGTTACGGGTGGGTGCTCCTCTGTTTCTGCCCCTCCATTCTGGGATGCTGAGTGACTTGACCTTATGAAAATCTTACACAGACAACCACAGACACTGTAAGTTTATGAGCGCCGCAGTCCTGTCTTAAAGTTTATTTTTAAAAAAATTGTTCTGGAAGGAGGAGTTTTGAAAAATTTCCCCTTCTTCTTCTGTTTAAAACTATATCAGATCTCTCGACTACCATGCCAGCTAATACGTTTGTACATATGTATATTAATATGTATGCGCATTTAGTATTGCTGTGCATAAAATAAGGGATGGATTTTAATTTAAGAGAAAATTCTTTTGGAAGGAAGCAGAGTATGAGCATTTCAAAATAATGAGAGCAATGAAGTTGAGTAAAATAGGAGCAATCTAATGTTAAGTGTTGTCGTTGATGTATGTGCAGTCCATGGATAGATGGGTGTCTGCATAAGTGCACATGGAAACCATCTAATCCATAACTCTAGAATTAGTCTGACTACATGCTAAGGAACCTTCTTTAGCACCACTCATGTACTTTGCATTTGCTCCGTACAGCAAACATCAAGTACATTCGAACCAGATATATTAAATTGTTGATGCATAGATGCACTGATTCAGCGTTTTCTTGGTCTCATTGTCTGTTGCCATGTTACAGTATCCCAACTAAAGCAATTTAGGAGAAAGGGGTTTATTTGGCTCACAATTCCAGGTGATAGTCCATCACTGAAGAAAAGTCACAGCAGTGGGAGCTTCATAGACCTGATCACATTGAATATACAGTTCAGAAGAAATAGCAGAGAGGGATGAATTAATCCATGTGCGCAAGTGTTCAACTTGCCCTTGGACAGGACTCCCTGTCAGGAAATGGTCAAGAGCATAATTATAATGGGTCCTCACTCATGAATTGATGTAGTCAATAGGCATACCTAAAGGGTAGCCTCAATGTAGATCACCTCTCACAGGGGCGCTCAAAGGCTTGTCTCCTAGGTATCAAGTTGACAGTATGATCACAACTCCACCCCCTGTCACTTTGACATCCAAGCACATCACTTTTAAGCTATAACCTTCCATCCTTTGTTCTCATCAGCTCATGTTAATCTTATAATGTAAAAATATATTCAGTTCATCTTTAAAAGTTCCCATTGTCATTTATTAGCATTAATTCAAATATTGAGTGCCAACTGTAAACCAGTGTTCACAACTTTAGGGATGAAAGAGCAAACATGTCTACATCTTACAAGATTGCCAGTCAAGGAGAAGAGAGGAATAACCTGTTAAACTTGAAATTGCAAAAGAAAGTAGTATGAAGGAAAGAACTGAGGAGACCAGAGAAAGAATAACAAAGGGGACTAGAGAAATGAATGAAAGAAACCCAGAAATATCTTTCTGTGGTGCATTTTCTAAGGGAATCAAGTGTACTTTTATGGTCCTTTGGAGAAAGGCAAGTTATTAAAGCCAGTAGTCAACTAAAAGTGAATGGTACCATTTTCAGTGAAGAAAACTCATGAATGGAAAGATTTTTGAAACCATAGAAACATTTGGTTATGTTTACAAATTTCATTATTAAAACTTTGAAAGCTGAGTTTTAAAGTCTGAAAATATCACATAAGAATGGTTGTTTTTAAGATTTTCAGGTGTTGGGAGGCACACTGACCACAGTGAATTACACTGCATTGCAACAACTAATTCCAACGATTTTGCATCCATCAAAAACGAAATTAAGAAATACACTTCCCACATTTTCTAAAAGAAACTTCATGCCTCAGATTTACAGCTAAGAAAACCTTTGGATAATCTTTCCTTTCTGACTAAAATTGCAGCCTTCAGCATTACGGACTCTGTCTGACTGACTTGGTCACTGGCAGCTCCTAAGAACCCCATCAAAGGTTGCCTTCTTAACCCAGGTGGTGCTGGCCCTCTGGGTTAGAGACCACATTTTGGGCAACCACTGGATTGGGACATTCAGTTTGACAAAATCCCAGCAACATATCTAACCTTAATTTAAACTCTTAAAGACAAGCAATTGTTTCTGCTGCTTGCCCCCTGATGCCTGTTGCTTTGAAATTTGATAAGTGAGAATGAAGTGTGGAAGCATTTCCTTATGTCCATCGTGCCATTCTGCTTGCTGGTCTGTGTAAAACATTTATTTTTGTTTTACTGCTAAAATGACTGCCTAGTCTTCAAAAATTTGAGCTTGCAAAAGTGGACATTTGCTTTCAACTCATTCTCAAAAGTCATGAAAAAGTATAAATAGAAGTTTCCCTTGATATATGTCTTGCCATATGATCAGATAGATAAATAGCATAAAGTGCTCAGGTACAACTTTGATTAATGTAAGTATTCTTTCAAACAGGTTTAAAACTATCAAAACTGATTTATTCTATTCTCAGTCAGTCTGTCCTTTATTATATAATTTTTATAAATTGCACATGTTGGTTTAAAAGTAGATTTCCCTCCTAAATTTATATAATGTTTTATTAGTATTCATAAGAACAATCAATTTCTCTGCTCAATGCTTAGACAATGGCAAATGATTGTTTCTCTGCCCTCACAATCAACTTTAATTATGGCAGCACTTTACTCTGGCAATAACACACATTTCAACATTATTTTTTAAGGATGACATAAACTTCAGATCAGAATAAAACCAAAATCTGCATCCTTCAACCTCAATTGGCACTTTCTGTACACATTATGTCAATATTAAGATTTTAACAAAATCTATGCCCAAGGAGAAATCTATTTAGTATAGAACTTTGGATTTATTTAATTTCAGTTCATTCAAAACCAATTAGTTCATATGAAAGGAACAATAAACATCCACATTCCCAAGGAAAGAGAATTACAAGGAGTCAAACTGTGAGAACATAAGAGCTTCCAAGAGCAAAGAAAAAGAAAAGTAGGGAGCGGCCTCCTGCTCTTTAGTCTGCGTGTTTCTCTCTCTGTGTCTTTTCAAAAGAAGTGGAAAGGGCCAAAAGCACTGGGTAAAATTATGTTTGTTTCAAAGGCAGAGGCTTTCAAGCACTTAAAATTCCCTTCTTGTGCCTTCCTGAAGGACTGTGCTTCCTGACAATCTTCTATTTTGAGTACCAAACACTAAACCAAAAACCAATTTGCTTCAAACTTCAGCTTTTAAAATAATCAGTCGACTTGAGCATGAGTGATGATTCTTCTCCTGTTAGTGAAGATTTCCTAGTCCCTCAAGCATACAAATAGTTTTTAGTTAACGGGCAGTAAAGGGTTAATCCATAATTACACCAACTCATGCTGACCTGCAATTTGGCCATCTTCTCTGCACTGATTTCCTTCCTCCTCCCATTACCCAGCCCCCTGCACTCCACCTGGTAGTCAAGGTCCTGTCTCCATAGTGCAGGATGCTGGTGTGACTGCCCCAAAATACACCTGTTGCCAGCAGATTCCTGCAGGTTAATTTCCTCTGCCAGAAAAATTGCTCTAAATTGCATTGACTTTCAATGGGTTCCCACTGGCAAACACCTGGAGGCAATCGCCCACAGATGACTGCCCAGAGACCCAGGTGTGTTTCTGGAGTTGCCTTGCCCCAGTTAATTCTGATGGGATGTCTTGGTGCTCAGAGTGCCAAGCACCTACCCCAGGTTAATGAGTCGCAAAGACATTAACATTCAAAAGGGCTCACATGGAAAATGAAGCCTTAAAGGTCTCTATCAGCCAGGAGGAAAGAGTTGCACCACAGAAAAGCAGGAAGCAGAGGGTTCCTTTTAGCAAGCATCTCTGCTTCTCTTAGAACCCCCCTCCCTCCCAGTCAGCCCAAGGAAGGGAGGCAGTTCTTTTGTGGGAGCCATTCACGCCTTGGTAACTGCCATTCACTCAGTAAGGTCTTTTCTGAACACGAATTGCTAATGAGCTGTGTATACCTCTATAAGCCTCAAGTTGTGTTCTCTCCTCTTTGTTTGCTTTCTTGCAAGCAATTTCTAAATTGTCTGGTTGTGTGAAGACACATCCTAATACAGATGACCGCGTCTCTGCACTACTAAGAACATCACCAAACTCTTTTGAAACCTACATTTTTCATTGTGTAATGAAATCACGCAGGTTTTGTATTTGTGAAATTTTTCTCCCATGCTGATTACAGAGAAATTAGATGGGAAATAAGACATAAGGGGGCACAAGAGATTGAACTTCCTTTAACAGTTGTCTTGGGCACAGACTGGTCAGCCTGGCATAGACACTTCATGTTTGAACATGATGGTAGCCATTTGGATTTTAGTCCAACGTTGTTTTGTTTCTCTCTCTGTGTGTGTCTCTCTCTGTCTCTCTCTGTCTCTGTCTCTCTCTATCTCTGTCTCTCTCTCTCTCTGTGTCTGTGTGTGTGTGTTTGAATGTGTGTATGGTGAATATGCATATTCCTGTGAATGTGTGCAAATGTGCATGTTGATGTACATGTATGTACAGGCATGTGTCAACATTGGGTGCGTTCAGCAGTTCTTCTCCACCTTACTATTTTTAGTGTGTGTGTGTGTGTGTGTGTGTGTGTGTGTGTGTGTGTGTGTGTGAGATGTATATGTGCAAATGCCATGGCTTGTGGAAGTCAGAGAAAAACTTTGGGGAATTGGTTCTTTCCTTCCATAATGGACTTCAGAGACTGAACTCAGGTTGCAAGCACTTTGAGTCATCTTGCGGAAACTGTTATGGAACTTGGTGGTGAGCAATGCTGCAAGTCACATCCAGCCAGCCACACTCAGTAAGGCAACTGAAAGAGTCAAACTAAAAGGGGTGGGGGTGGGGATTTATTCTATGTGGCCACATTGGAAAGAGGAACAAAGAGATCCAGCAAAGCCCGCAAGTCCTTCTTCAGGGCCCTGAAATGAGATCAAGGTTGAAAGAGGACCAAGGGATATATGCATGTTCAAGTTGTGCAGATAAAGGCCCCACTTTCAATATCTGGGCTTCTGCCACATTCTGTAAGGTGGTCAGACAAGCTGTTAGAAATATATGGAATCTGTTTCTGTGATAGACGTTGCCCCTCTATCCAGTGCCATTGTCTTCTCCAGGCGGTAGATTCCTGGGAACTTCCATTTCTTTGTGTTCCAGTTGTCCCAATAGTCTGATTGTCATATTGAATGACATGGTGTCACTTCAGAATTCTTTCATTTCTGCCAGGCCTGTTACAGAATGCCCACCTTACTTTTTGAGACAAAGTTTCTTACTGGAACTGAGCTCACCAATTTAGCTAGGCAGGCTGGCCAGTGAACTCCAGCATGTCCCTGTCTTCACCGCAGTGCTAGGATTATACCCTTGCCCAGCGTGTGTGTGAGAGGGTGGATGGGTGCCAGAGATCGGAATTCAGTGCCTCATGTTTGTGTACCCAGCAACTTTACTAACTTAACCATCACTCCTCATCCCAAACAAGTTTTTCTCTCTCACAAGGGTGAATCCTGGATAAGCACCCTAGTATCAACAACAGTACTGATGATATTGTATTGTTGAGTTGCAATGTGACCAGCATTACTCATTACTAGACCTTTGTGGATAATGTGTGTGTGTGTGTGTGTGTGTGTGTGTGTGTGAGAGAGAGAGAGAGAGAGAGAGAGAGAGAGAGAGAGAGAGAGAGAGAAACTGTATCCTCAGAGTCAGTGCAAGTTTGAAAGCAATGTAGATTCTGGAAGCAGAGGGATAGAAAGCTTTTGACCTGTAAGACTGAACTACCCCAAATGCTTGCTTTCTGGGAAGAAATTAAAAGAAAACCCAGCACTTAATCTCTCCTACCAGGCAGCATCAGTTGCAGGATCTGTCAGCTGTGGCTGCCTGTAACTTCTAATGGCCTCTATATGGTTTTCTTTTTTGATTAGGTATGATCTGGTTGGATTTCTGAACTCATAAACCCTTCCCTTGACCTCGGTGCTATAACAGAAGGATCTCACATGCTGAAGAGTGGGTGTGAATCATGCTACCAATGCTGCCATGTGTCTGGTGAAGAGCAGACAGCAGCCTAGCCAAAACACGATGGGAGAAAGGCTAGTTCACCAGTCACGCCAGAGCTGACTGCAGGCGGTACAGTCTTGCTCATCTGTTAAGAGCCTAGTCTGCTCTCTACTTTCTAGGGAGTCCATTTATAGACCTTTCTAACCAGTTTTATTAAGTCAGTGATTAACTGCCCCAAAGGAACAATGGCATCCAATCACAGCTCCACATTTTGGAAAAGGGTCAGGGAAAGAAAAGGACACTGATGGCTTTGAAGAATTCATCACCGGGTCTCTGCACTTACCTTGGGCAGGCTAGTCCTCTCTAAGCCTGAAGACTCAATTGTGTACACTGGGCCAGAAAACACACTAAAGGGGCAAAACTCCATAACTAGTGTTTTAGGCCATTTCAGCGGCTTTGACAAAAGACAGTATAGGGTGGCTTTTGAATACCGGAAATCTGTTTCTCTTAAGCTCTGGTAACTGAGAAGCCCAAGATAAAGGTGACAGCAGATATGGGGTCTGATGAGATCCCTTCCATCGCCTTTTTAATAAACAGTGCCTTCTCTCTGTGTCCTCCTCTGATGGAACAGGCCCCTTAGTTCTTTGTGATAAGGACAGCAATCTCTCAATGAGGGCAGAGCTAGGATGACCTATCCAGCCCCCCAGAAGAAGTCTTACCTCTTAAAGATATCACATTCACATGAGGTTTTAATATGTGAATTTGGGAGAATTGGAAAAAAATATTCAGACAAATACCTGGTATCTTCAGCAAAATGAAGTGTCTTTTAAAATATTTTTTCCCTGTTTGTTGAGAACTTAATTATGAGAAAATTAGGCAAAATAAAAAAGAGCTGGTCGCTTCTAGGAGTGCAGACTGAGGACTTCTGGTCCTGTGGAAGGATGAGGTAGAAACTGTAGCCACAGCAATCTCTGTTTATTCATATGGAGCCTTACAAATTAGAGCTAAGTAGGAAAACTGTAAACATTTTGATTCCACACCAAAACAGGAGGAAATGTAAACAGTAATAGATTAAAAACCATCAACATCCTAGGATTTAGGCTTTAGAAGGGCTGAGGAAAATACTGAGTTTCAGGAGAAAGATATACAGTCTTAAATCCTCTTCTGAAGATCATCTTTTTAATCAGTGATTGATGACAGTCTATATTTTCTCTTTTTGGGATGATCCACTTTCTATTTGAGCCTTTTCTTGTTCTATTTTAAAATACTTTATTATTACTATGAATGATAAGGATCCCTCCTAGGGATCACAGGTTCTCGTTACCACTGGACTTTTAGCACCACCTCTATCCCACAAGCTCCTGCACCCTGCCCAGTCCTCTACATGTGGTTTTTCACCATCTCTTCACCCTGACAGCTATGAGAAAGCTGCTCTACGGCCACAAATACTTTAGTAAAATGTAAAAAGAAATAAGGAACTAATCAGCATTGGCTGTTGTGGTAATATTTTATTTGTGCTGAAATGCGGTGATATTTTATTTGTGCCTTAATAAATAAAGCTTGCCTGGAGAATCAGAGGAAAAGGAAAGCCATTTTAAGTAAACAAAGAAGTCAGGCAATGGTAGCACATGCCTTTAATCCTGTCACTCAGCAGGCAGGATCTCTGTGTGTTCAAGGCCACACTGGCAACAGCCAGGTGTGGTGGGACCTGCCTTAATTCCACAGCAAGGCATATAGACTTGGGTAGACAGGAAATAACATTTTGGAAGCTGTAGAGTTGGTGAGGTAAGGTTGGCTGGTGGCTTTCCCTATTTCTCTGATCTCTCTAAGCCTTTCAACCCTATATTTTACTCCGTGTTTTTTTATTTAATAAGACCATTTAGAAATTCATCTACAGGCTGTAGATATTCTGTGTTAATATACCGCAAAATATTCACTGTAGGAGGCAATTTAATTGAGAAACAGAAACTTTATTAGTAGAATATCTGGGACTTCATAATGTATAAAGCTCAGAAATTTGTGTCTCACTGTTCTGTAGAAATTCAAGAGGAGGAGTCACATGACTCCTTATCAGGTCATAAGATGTCAGGAAGCATGGTGAGACACTGGATCACACACACTCAGGTTTCTTTTCTTCTATTTTTAATGCTACAAACCACATCATGGGAGAACCAGCATTCTGACCTCAACTATCCCCCAATTATTCACCAAAGGCCTCACCTCTGAATACTATCCACACATAAATTTAGAGATTAGCTTTTTAACATATAAACTTTTGTCAGTTGCATAAAAGCCATAGCAGGTAATTAAGCCCCCTTGGATGCTCCTGTCTTTGTTATAAGGAATCTACAGGGATTGAATGATCAAGAGATCCACAGCCAAGAATGGGATAAGCTTTAGAAGTCCGGTTGAAAATAGGAGGAGATATTATATGAACAAGGGGACGTGAAGATTGTGACCAGGAAACCTACAGACAGCTGACCCAAGCTTCTTGGAGATCATAGACTCTAGATCAACAGCTAGGGAGCCAGCATGTGACCAACATAGATCTTCTGCATGTGGGTGACAGTTGCGTATCTTTTGTGGCTCTGTTTCTGGAGTCCCTAGCAGTGGGACCAGGACCTATCCCTGGTGCATGAGCTGGCTTTTTGGAACCTATTCCCTATGGTGGGATGCCTTGCTCAGCCTTGATGCAGCAGAGAGGAGCTTGGTCCTGCCTCAACTTAATATGCTTTGTTGACTCCCATGAGCCTTACCCTTTCTGAATGGAGACAGAGGAGGAGTGGATAGGGGAGGTGTAGAAGGGAGGTGCAGGGAGCGAATGGAGGAAAGGAGGGAGGGGAAACTGTGGTTGGTATGCAAAATGAATTTAAAAGTTTAATAAAAAAAAAACACCAAAATGTAATTGTTGAGATGTAAACTCAGTTTCAAAGCACTATATTCTGCCTTTTGTCTCAGGCACATCCTCCTCAAGCATGGAATATATTAAGATAATTTCTCAGGATCCATGTCTTGATATCCTAGTGCTTTCTGAAAATAGATTTTGCTGATAATTTTGTTCTTGTTTAAATTTCAAAAGATGCAATAAGTAATAGTACATATATTTACTCTATATCTCCTAATTTTTAGGTATATCTGAAACTAATAGGACTCTGGAAATCTCTGTTGCACTATGTCAAGACTTTAGCAGCTATGTAACTTTTGAGGAACTTTGGAACAACAAGATGCCTCTTGCTGCCAAGCCTGACGATGTGGGTTCAATACCTGGGACCCACATGGTGGTAGGAGAGAACCACCTCTTGCAAGTTGTCCTCTCTCCTCTATGTTCACGCCTTAGAAACATGCACACACACACACACACACACACACACACACACACACACACACACACACCCCACATAAATGTGAAAATAAAAGGAAACCCAGGTTTATATTATCACTGGAGTGGGTAGTAGATACAAAAGAAGGAGAGTCAATGATACATGTTTCTACTTAATTAGTCAATTTTTCATTGGTTATCTTATCAATACCTCACACTCTCCCCTGGAAGCCTAGATTACTCTGTTCATTTTGAAATGATAAAACTCAGGCTCAAAACATTTATCCAATTTGTTCATAGCCACCTAGAATCTTTGCAAGAATCAAGATGTCAAACGTGTTGTGTGAATCTACACTTGCTCCTCAGTTTTTTACATCAGGCTTCATGTTTTCAAGATTGCTGGGTTTAGAAGCACCAGACCTTAGATGACATAGCTCTTTCATTTCTCCCTGTATCACCAGGAGCAGTTCCATGAAACTCTCCAAAAACTTGGTCTTCTTGTTCATAAAATGGAAATAGCTTAATTTCAGATGGAACTAAGAGGGGAAAACAAAAACAAGCATATAAAAACACTTTGGAAAGTTATACAAATGTTAGACACTGTAATGGATATGGTCCACCAATAATCTCAACCATCTGGTTTTCAATCTTCTCCTCTACACACACACACACACACACACACACACACACACACACACACACACTCACACACACACACACACACACACCACTACAAATTTTGATTCTTTGACATATGCAAAGTAAAGTACTAGATAGGAAAGGTGCATTTACAAAACCATTTACTGTATAGTTACTAGATTTGTACACAATTTATGAAGATCTCATCCATTTACATAAAGTGAAAGTATATTATGGAAGACCCAAACTAAATGAGCCTCTCTGTATCCAGTCTAAGATTCAGGGAAATAGTGCTTCCATTTGAATATCTGAAACCATAGTGATAAAAACACATTGGAAATTGTATTCAACCAGAACAATGAAGATCTGAAGTGATTAAATTATAAGGCAGGGGGAGATACACATAGAAACTTGGTCATGAAAAACCAAAAAAAGATAGATAGATAGATAGATAGATAGATAGATAGATAGATAGATAGATAGATAGATAGATAAGGAGGAAGGAAGGAAAGAAGGATGAAAGGAAGAGAGAAAGAAAATTAAGTAAGTATGGTCTGGTGAGGCAAAACCATTATATATGCTACTGATAGCTAAGGCTGAAAATTGCAAGGCAGAAGAACAATTATTTAGCCAGCTACCAAATGATAGGACTGTGACTGGCATGGTAAACTTGAGAGACAAAAATACACAGAGAGGCACACAAAGAGGATAGAGCCAGACCAAAATCCTTAAAGTAAAATTCCTACGTATGAAGTTTCTTAGACTCTGAAATTTTCTGTCACAGCAACCTTGGGAAAATATCACTTCACATTCATACCAAGTGAGAAAATGAGCTTAGTAGTTTATTGAAAGAAAAGGGAGAGGCAACTGAAGGGGCATATGAAATGGGTTGAAGTCTCATCCTTTCTGTCCCTAAATGTAGCATTAAATGTCTTTAGTGGTAAATCTTAAACCTTTTGGTTGTATTCTATTAAAGAAAAATGACATCCTATGTATCAGATCATGGTAACGACCATTCTTATCCATAGTGTTCCCCTCCAATGATTCTATTGGTGGTGAGATGAACAAATATTTTATGAAACTAAACATTTCTGTAATTACCAAACACATGCATGGCTATGTCAAACTGTTGAAACTGTCTCATAACATCACACAGATGAATGAGATTAAAGTTTATTTGTTAAAAAGTAATTTTAGGCATTTAGAATCTTATACCAGGAAGAACAAAATAATGTTAAGGACATATATTACTATGCTACTGTGCGATAATTTAAAATATTTACCTGTGCTTAAACTTTTATAGTTTGGCTTAAAAGAAATAAATTTGTTGTGGATCCATGCAATTAAAAACTGTCTCCATTGTATTTTTATTAACAATTTGAAAGAATAAGCTAGGAATATATAGATGTTATCCTCAAACAACCACAAATGAGAAAAACAATCTTTCCCCTAAGACCTAGGTTTTAGAATCATCACATGGTAGCTGGAAGCAAAGATCCACAGGGCAACTGAAGATTGATGGTTGATTTCCACTTTCAACTCATAGTTTGGAGCTTAGGGTTACATTTCAGTGTCTTACAAATGAACATATTCAATTCTGAGCTCTTCTAGTTCCAGACCCATTACTGAAGTATTTTACACTTAATCATAAATTCAGCAAATTACTGATGATGTGAAGAGGCTGTTGGACCAGCACCTTAGAGCCAACTCCTTTTCAAACACACTTGATGTTCATAACTAAGGAAAATATGGCCCACTGATTAGTGGAGGAAATTACAGGCCCAAGTCCACAAATTAGTTGTTTTGTTCCTAAACCTTAAAAGCCAGAAAGACACACAAAAGACATTGTGACCCTTTCTCTACTCACAACTAACCCACATGCACATCACAGTGTCCCCTCTTTACCCAACCATGGGCTTCTACTTGTGTTAAGATTTAGCCTATTGTTAAGAATTGTATATACACACATATATGATATGTCGATATATATTATATATGATATATGTATTATACATAAAAAGTGGAGTACACCTTTAATCCCAGAACTCATGGGGCAAAAGCAAAAGAATCTGTGAGCTCAAGGCCAGCCAGGTCTATGTAATGAGCTCAAGACCAGCCAGGGTTACATGATAAGAACCCCCACCTTAAACAAAATGATGTACTTCATAAATTGCTAAAGCAGGAATTTTAATTTTGTTTACCTCACAATACATATAATAAAAAGGAACAGAGAAGAAGTATTTAAAACTTGTTTACAAGTATTTATAGACATGCCTGCATCTGTAAGAACAAACATGGTATCGGAAATATATTGACCATTCTTAGGAAGAAATTATTGTTTATGGATAGCCAGAAGGAAACTGAGTTTAGACTATGTGTACCTTTGCATTAGTATGTATTTATATGTTTTATACACATTTACATATATGTATATGTTCACACATAACTCACTTGTCTCATTATCTGCCAGAGTTGGTTCCAGGATTGTACCAGGCTTTTTCTTTGAGCTACCAACTAGCTCCTAAATTATGACATGGAGACCTATTATTAGTTTTGAATGCTTGGTCTTAGTTTGGCTCTTGTTTTAGCCTGTTTCTCTTTATCCGTGTTTTGCCCCGGGACTTTTTGCCTTTCTTTCTTTCTGTTTGTCTTACTTTCCTGCTGTCTCCATGTTTGGCCAGTGGCTACCTGGTTTCTGGCCCCAGGCATGTTCTCCCTATTTCCCTTGTTCCTTTCATTTTTCTTCTCTCCTGTCTTCTCTTTATTCTCTCTGCTTACCAGCCTGCCTATCTCTCTCCTGCCTAGCAATTGGCCATTCAGCTTTTATTAGACCAGTTAGGTACCTTAGGCAGGCAAGGTGAAACAGCAGCACATCTTTACATAGTTAAACACATGCAGCATAAGCAAATGTAACACACCTTTACACAGTTAAAGTAATATTCCACAACACGGGAAGATCACATTCTTATATAAAATGAAGTGCTATTTGCATACAGCCAATGAATTCCTTACATACAGTTGAAATCATCATTGATACTTACAGTGCCCAATATAATGTAAATGCAGTGCAATTGTGTTGATCAAGGAATAATGGCAAGGAAACAGTCAATACATGTTGAATACAGATGCAGCCTTTATAGACTTACCTATAAAATGTATAAATGGGAAAAACTGGAGGAGAGGTGGCTGACGGTAGTTGCACCTGCAGCCAAGCTTGACAATCTGAGTTCAGTCCCTGGGACCCACATGATAGAAGGAGACTACCAATTCCTGTAAGCTGTCCTCTGACCTCCATGTGCATCCTGAGACACTTGCAAGTATGCACAAGCACAAGTAAATAAAAGGGTTAAAAATTTTCTAAAGAGAATGTCCAAATGGGCATAATATGGGCATGGGCCTGGAGAGAAGGGTCTGGGAAATTGTAGCACATTACATTTGAGTATCCTGCACTACACTGCATTGCCTGGATTCAGTGTTCCATTAAGCATGTGGCAAAATCTAGTTCTTCTTTGGAGCTTTCTGGAATATGATTTATTTTATTTTTAACAAGTCTGTTCAACCTGTGGGTAGCTGAGTTTCTGACTTTATACTTTGTCCCTTGAGCGGTCTGAGACAAAGTAAATGAACAAAGGGATCCAGGTCACCAGGAACCAGTGCTGGTAAGAGTACAAACGGCTGCCAGGTTTACAGTCAGCCTGCAGGATTTTATGTTACAAAAGTGGGAGTCTCTCCTTTCTGTCTCCTTGTGTATCTGTTAAATTCTGTGCAGCAATTCTGTAAAATTGACTGTGAGTAGTTTTTCTCTTTGTTTTTTTGTTTGTTGGAATTGTATTTATATTATTTGAAGTCTGTTCTGGGGTGGGGGTGATATTTATTTACTGTTATTCTGGTGTTGAATTATAATTGTGGTCCTAGAAAGCAAGGGGACTCAATTCCATGTCACAGGTATTTAAAATACTAACTTGATATTCCACTAGCGCCCTGGAATTGAAGCAAAGACATAAGGTACTAGAATGCTCTCTCTCTTCTTCTGATATATGAGCCATGGCAACCACAGATCCCTAGGTAAACAAGATAAACAAGCATGGCCTGGGGCTCCTGGCCTACATTCTGGCCTTACGCTGACCACCACAGTATTTCTTGTGATGCCAAAGGTCTTGTCGGGAACACTTAGGGTTGAAACGTGTGACCGAGAGAAGCCTGGTTCTCTGCTCCTCCATTGCTGCTTAGAAATGTTTCTCTTCTCTTTTCTGAACTCTTTGCACTGGGTTCTCATTTAGTTTCAGACCTGGTTGCAAGATGCCAAACTGAGTACTTCTGGAAACACTGTAGTTTTCCTTCTGTGCATAATTCTCATTTATTGAAAAGCTGCTCTAAGAAAGGTTCATTGTGCACAACTCACTGGAG
>CABHPR010138672.1:0-18712 GCA_902168415.1 Peromyscus melanophrys
CGCCTGCCTCTGCCTCTTGAGTGCTGGGATTAAAGGCGTGCGCCACCACCGCCCAGCAAGGCGATACCTTTTGTGATCAGACATAATTTCTTTACTTAGGTACGATATCTCAGAGACTGTCTGTGGTTCAGAATTGCTAATTACTGCCTACTGTGTAGGCCCAGAAGTTTCTTCCTCCTATTTATGGGAGTACAATGTAATCCTCTTTAGAAATGGATCCTGATGGTAGAGAACATTTTGAAAGCTCAAGAGGTCTCAGGGACCCTAAACAACTTGTAGATTTTCCAAAAATGAACAGAAGTTGGAGACAGTGAGGATTCCCTCTCCTATGACCCACCTTAAGAGAGGTTTCCATGCTGTTGGCAATGGGCATTGAATCAGGGTCTCAGGTCACATCTCAGCATCTCTGCTTGGTATTCCTTTGATATGGCCCAGTCACTTAACCCAGCAAAACCTCAATTTCTAAATGGCGACATAGCTGCTTGATAGGGCCTGTGGTGACTAACTGAACCTGTTATATCTGTGAGCACCCTGGATTGTGCCTGGTGCACAGTCGGTATGTCAGAGTTGTTAATGCTTAGTTAAGAGACTGGTTCGGCTGTAAGTTGAAAATGCTATTTTCCTGCATTTTTCTTCCATGGTGACTACAATTGCTAATCTCCAGTCTTAGCTGGGAGCAGTGCTTCCTACCCACAGGTAGGTGTAGCTTCTTAGGAGGGCTCACTGAGTGAGGTTTCTGGGATCTGGCTTCCTTTTTAGGTCTCTGTCTGGGATACAGCAGCCACTGAGCCTTCAGGGACCCAGCAACCAGCCCTACCTTCAGAGAGCAGTAGCCTGGCACGTGAGTTCAGCCCAGATTTCAACCAAGTGCCTGGGGTCTAGAGAAGGACTAGGGTTTAGGACACTTGACCAAGGACATAAAGTTGGGAGGTTTCCCTGTGTCCTTGCGAGGAATGGGGTTCGTTTTAGTCCTTGGAGGAAGGGTGGGCACATATCTTTTGGTGGAAAGCAGAGGAATGCCAATGGATTCTTACCACCTCCTTAATGTAACTCCTGTCATTGAATTCACAGAACCTGAACATGGCCCTAACACCGACCTCCTTGGAACCTCACCCCAAGCCTCTCTGGGTATGACAGCTGGCAGATACGGGGAGGCTGGGAGAGAGTGAGCATCAAGTATGTTCTGAATCTCCGCTGCCTAGTCATGTGAACTGAGCACAGGGGTCTGAGCATGGACCCCTGTTGGGTGGGAACTGGCAGTGAAGTTCTCACGCCACACTGACTTCAGCGTCTTTGAGCTGACAAGCCTGGAGGGCTGTCATTTTGAATGTGAGGGTGGCTCTAGCCAAAGTATGGAAGGCTGGAATGGGATTGGACTCCCTTCCCTGGTGTTAGGCGGGATTGGCCTGTTTGGTCCGTTTCTTGAGGTGTGCTGATAGCTTTGAGCTGCTTGTGACTAGAAGCAACACTGTCCTTCCAAAGTTCAGCCCTTTCCTACTCTTCAGTGGCCGTCAGACTTGCTTAGGGTAAACAGTCCCTTTGCTGACTTGGTTTGTTCTGTTGACTCTTGGGGGTTGGGGGAGGAAGCCAGTGGAGGGATGATCCTGGTGATTTTGTGAGAAGGCTTGGCATAGCTTTGAAACAGGCTCTGTATAGGCCTCTGGGTTTGGGAGCTTTATGAAACTTCGGGGTGGGCCCTTGTTAGCCACAAGTCTGTTTCTCCTCCAGAGTCCATGTATCTGTCAGCTAAAGGGGCCTCTTCTGCCAGAGGTAACCAGTGCTTTGGGAAGCCTGTTCCCTGCTTGTCCGCTCCCTGCTCTAGGATCTGAGGCTGTTCAGCAGCTCCCCTACTCAACAGTTTCACCTTGGTCTGGGTACTTTGTCTTTGGTGCTTCAGGTCTGGGCTCTTACTGCTACTTTTTGGGCGTTAGCAAGCTCTCCTAACCTTGTCTGTCTTTGGCTTGAACAGTCTTGGTTGGAACTGGTGGTGGCAGTTTTGCCTGCCCATCTGAAGCAATTCTTTTTAGATGCTCTTGCTGTGAAGCTGCATGGTGTGGACTGAGCCATGTTCTCTGACCTTCCTTTGTCCTAGCTCATGCCCACCCTCTTCCTCACACAGAACTGAAAAGCTCCATTATTGGCAAGAAGAAGCCAGCAGCAGCTAAGAAAGGGGTAGGTGGGGAGAGGCAGTATTGTAGGGTGGTTGTGAGCTGGAGTTGGACTCCTTCAGTTTGCCCATGTACTGGCTAGCTCTGTGACTGGCCAAGGTTCTAACTTGTCTGAACCTTGTTTATGGAAGGGATTTAAAGATACCCATCTTAAGGGGACTCCTGGGCAGTAAGCAAGATCAAGCACATCTAGTACTTAGAGTGCTTGGCACATAGCAGGCCCCAATCAGCATTAACTTCTGTCCTCATTCCTGAGACGTGTGTGGGGGTTGTGTGAAGCTCCTCAGAACCAGCTCTAGCAGAGTCACTGTTGTCTTAGCCATGTTCATTGGACCCTAAGAAGGAGAACCCCCTTCACTGTGGGTATGACTACAGTGACCATACTGGGGAGGGAGCTGAAGAGACTGGCTGGCAAAACCCCATATCACATGGTTTTCTCTTCAGCTGGGTGCCAAGAAAGGCTTGGGAGCTCAGAAGGTGAGCAACCAGAGCTTTACTGAGATTGAGCGGCAGGCCCAGGTGGCAGAGAAGCTCCGGGAGCAGCAGGCAGCTGACGCCAAGAAACAGGCAGAAGAGTCGATGTGCGTGATTGCTACGGTGCCCTTGGCTTGTGTGGGGGTTGGGGGCAGGTGGCATGGATGGCAGCCTCTGACTGTTCATTCCCTCCAGGGTCGCCTCAATGCGTCTGGCCTACCAGGAGCTCCAGATTGATCGCAAAAAGGAAGAGAAAAAGCTACAGAACCTTGAAGGAAAGAAGCGAGAGCAGGCTGAAAGGCTGGGCATGGGCTTGGTGTCCCGAAGGTGAGGCTTGGGCCCTGGTGTGTCAGAGAAATGGCATTGTTTTTCTGGGAGCCCGGATAGGCCCTACCCAGCAAGTCAAGAGTCCTTGCTTAGGCTTCCTCTGAGGCTGAAGAGAGAGAGGATTTTGTGTCTTAAGGCACCTAGCACAGTGGTTGGTCCATACATATGTTAGTTGTTTGAATGAACAGGATCAGGTGCTGTTTCACTCCATGCTAGGATGGCACTTACTGAGGAGGCTGCTTCATGGCTGGACAGTTTTTTTTTTTTTCCAAGACCTTCTGAGAATCTCGGCTTTTTGCCTCCTTAGTCCTTGCCCACTAAATGCCATTTGTCATACCAGATACTATAATACCTCAAATGACCCCACACATTTCAAATGCCTCTGGGTTGAGGAGTCCTTTTGTTTTCTGGTTTTCAAGACAAAGTTTCTCTGTGAAGCCCTGGCTGTTCTGGAACTCACTCTGTAGACCAGGCTGGCCTCAAACTCCCAGAAATCTCCTGCCTCTGCCTCCTAAGTGCTAGGATTAAAGGCGTGTGCCACGACCCTTTGTTTCAGAACTACTGGGTTTATATTCCTATGCTTTGCTTTAAAAAAGGCAGATCAGCTTTCTGAAGCATTTTGAGTTAATAATATTCAGAGGTTTCAGTAATAGTGTTTTTATTTTTTTGTTGTTTTGAGATGGTCTTACTGTGTATTCCTGGCTGACCTCAAACTCACAGAAATCATTTTGCCTCTGCCTCCCAATTGCTGGAATTAAAGATAGTAATAGATTTTTATCTTGTTTGTTTTTTGTTTTTTGAGAGAGAGTTTCTCTGTATGTAGTCCTGGCTGGCCTGAAACTTGCTCTGTAGACCAGGCTGGCCTCAACTCAGAGATCCACCTGCTTCTGCCTCCCTCCCGAGTGCTGGGATTAAAGGCATGTGCCACCACCTGGCTAGACTTTTATCTTTTAAAAATCTGGGGGCTGTGGAAGTAGCTCAGTTGGTAATGGGCTTGTTTTGCATGCATGAAGCCCTGGGTTCAATCTCCAGTACTACATGAAACTGGTATGTTGGTACAAGTCTGTAATCCCAGCACTCGAGGCAGGAAGATCAGAGGTTCAAGGTCATTCATGGCTATATAGCAAGTTTGAGGCTAGCCTGGGCTAAAAATTTATCTGCCAGGCACAGTGGCAGTCCTAGAACTTGGGCGATGGAAGCAGCAGGTTCAGGAGTTCCCTTGACTACATAGGAATCAAAGTCAGATTGGGCTCTGAGAGACCCTGTTTCAAAAGAGAAAGAAGAAAAGAAAAGAATAATAATAAAAAGGAGTAGTTACTGGTGCCATTGACTAGAATGTGCCTGCAGTTAGCCGGTGCCTTGGCTCCTCTTCTTAAGAGGCTTGGGCTTGTTGTCATGAGAAATTTATTAGACGCAATAGTCATAGGGAGGAGGTCTGGGTACTTTTGTACAGATGAGGAAATTGAGACACTAAGCAGCTTCCTCAGAGCTGCAGACTCAGCAGTTGACAGATGGATTGCCTTTTTTTATTCCAAATTCAATTGTGGTTGTTTGTTTGTTTGTTTTGGCTCAAGGTTTCTCTATGTAGCCCTGGCTGTCCTGGAACTCACCTTGTAGACCAGGCTGGCTTTGAACTTACAGTAATGTACATGCCTCTGCTTCCTGAGTGCTGGGATTAAAGACTGAGCCACCACCCTGCTAAATTCAGTATTATTTACCTCTAGGTTCTCTTCCTCTGAAAGGAGAAAAGCCTGATTATTTTAACTTAATCTCTCAGAACATGTACTTGGTATTACTTTAGTCCCTTCCAGTGTGTATGCTGTTAGTTTAATCACAGCTGATTAGTGAAGTGCATGCATGTGTGGGTGTCTGTCCGAGTATGATGTAAGTGCATATGGGTTTTGTTTGTTTTTGTTTCATGTGTCCTGAGCTGGCTTTGAGTTTGTTATGTAGCCGAGGAGACACTTGAAGCCCTGATCCTCTGCCTCGATTTCCAGTGTGCCGCCGTATTAGTTTTGTCGGTGGTTTTTAAAAATTAGTGTGTAAGGTTGTTTGGGTTTTTTTTAATTATTAATTTCCTTTTTTTCTGTGTGTGTGGGTGTGTGCATGCCACAGTGTGTGTGGTGGAAGTTGGGGAACAACTTGTGTGAGTCGTCAGTCTTCTTTTACTATGTGGGTTTCAGGCCAGCGGCTTGGCAGCAGATGCTGCTACCCCTGAGCAATCTTACCAGCACTGACTACATTTTTTAAATTGCATTTTTATGTATTAATCTCTTTGTATTTGTATATGTAATGGACCCACATGTGCTATGGCACACATGTGGAGGTCAGAGAACAACTTGTTGGGGTCAGTTCTCTCCTACTATATCCTAGGGAATGAGCCTGTTCCTTTACTGCTGTTGTTACTTTAACACAGGGTCTCACTGTGTAGTCCTGGCTGGCCTAAAACAGGCTGGTGTTGGTTTTTGTTTCTTTGGATAGTCTTATATAGCTCAGGCTGGCCTTAAGGTAGCTACATAGCCAAGGATAACCTTCCTCTTGAGTGTTGAGATCACAATCACGTGTCACCACACCTGGATGTGTTTTCTTTTTAAATTTATTTTCTTATGTTTATGGGTGTTTTGAATGCATGTATGTCTGCACCACAGAGAGCATTTGAGATGGTTGGGAGCTGCCATGTGGGCGCTAGGAATAAACATGAGTCTCCTGGGAAAGAAGCCAGTGCTCCTAACCTCTGAGCCTTCTCTCTAGCCCCTGTATTTTCTTTCTTCTTCCTCCTCCTCCTCTTTTTTTTTTTTTTTTTTTTCACAGTAAAGCAGAATCTCTTACTTAAATCTAATCTACTTTATTTAAAGTTCAGTTGCAAAATACTCACTCTTTGGAGTTCTTCCCTTTGGAAGCTGTATGTTTTAGTGAGTTTGTGTGACTGAAGTGGATCCTGAGAGGAGTGAGGCACTGAGCTATCCTGCCTGCCCACTCTAGGAAGCACCGGCAGATCCAGGTCTTGGTGCATGGGCCAGACCTTTACTAGGAAATGCCCTTCCTCCTCTTCCTTTTTCTTCCTCTTCATCCCTTTTCTTTTTTAAGAGATGGCATGATTAAGGACTCGCTGTGGTTCCATGAGGATCATGTGGATGTTTTTCATTCTCTGCTTTGTGCTGTGTACATCTGTCTCAGGAAGGATGTAGTCCGTGGTGCACTAAGTCTTCAAGTAAGGATGGCGATGGAGCTGGGCATGGCGCCTCATGCCTGTAGTCCCAATACTGGAAAGGTTGAGGGAGGAGACTCTGGGTCACATAGCCAGTGTCCTTAGAAAAAACAAATCAAAACCAAAAAGGGAAGAATGGAGAGTGAGCACTTATCATTTGGTATACATGATTAAGATGGCAACAATAGCCATTGTCCAGGGAAAAGCTGTTTGAGAGAACAAAGCCAGTGTGTTAACATTTCTGAGTATGCTCCCAGGTCACTACAAACAGTTCACAGCAGTTCTCTGCCGGGACTGGCCCAGTGCAGTGTACAGACAGGGAGCCTAGACTGTGCTTGGGGAAACAGACCCATCAGCCTGCCTGTTGCTCTTGGGAAGTGAACAGTTGATGCTTATTTCCAGCCTTTGGCCTGCTGTGCTTTCTCTACAGCTCCATCTCCCACTCTGTGCTGTCTGAGATGCAGGTGATCGAGCAGGAAACGCCGCTGAGTGCAAAATCTTCCCGTTCACAGCTGGACTTGTTGGATGATGTTGGAACTTTCGCTTCCGGACCCCCAAAGTAAGGCTGTTGCTGGGGCATAGACCAGCCTGTTGTGTTCCTACTCACGTTCCTCTGAGCTACTCTGCTGTCTCCTAGGTACAAGGACAACCCCTTTTCCTTGGGGGAAACTTTTGGTTCCCGCTGGGATTCAGATGCAGCCTGGGGTATGGACAGGGTAGAAGAGAAGGAACCCGAAGTAACCATCTCCAGCATCCGGCCTATTTCAGAAAGGTAGTGTGGGCAGGGCAGTGCTGTGCAGAACTTGGTGCAGGGATGGAGATGTTCAGTGTTGAGTACAGCTGAGAAACTGAATTTCTGTTGTTTTTTAATGTAAGTTTAGCAAATGTAAATAACCACATATAGCTAGTGACCATTCATTAGACAGGGCTGTGCTTATCACAACCAGCCTGGGAGCTTTTTTAACTTGGGATTTATTTTATGGTGGGAGAGGCCTGATTTTCTGTTTCAGTTCTGATGTGCCTTCCAAAGGCTATATGCCTTTAGTCTTCATGTTTTGATTGACTGCAGTATTAGGGATCAAACCCACATTTTCCTCCTGCTAGGCCCTTTTTTTTTTCATAATTTATTTTTATTTTATGTTCATTGGTATTTTGTCTCCATGTACATCAGAAACCCTGGAACTGGGTTACAGACAGGTGTGAGCTGCTATGTAGGTCCTGGGAATTGAACCTGGGTCCTCTGGAAGAGCAGACAGTGCTCTCAATGCTGAGCCATCTCTCCAGCCCCTCGGCCTTTATTTTAAAAAACAAAACAAACCTTATTCTGTTGTTCAAAAAACACTGTTTTGTTGGCAGGTTACCATAGATTATCCATTTGTAAAATAGGACATCAGTAATAGCTTCACTGGGTTGTAAAACCCCCAGCCTAGAGCCTGTGTGTGTAGTCAGTGGAGTACATGGCCCTTTTATCAAACCACATTAGCATGATTCTGAGAGTGTGATCCCAGCACTGAACAGCCATGGCAGGAGAGTGCATGGAAGGCAGGCACACAGACTGTCACTTCAGATGCTGAGTAGGGCTGGATGGCAGCAGTGATGGTGGCATCTTCTGTACCTCAGGGAGCCTCAGTCTGTGGAGCCTAAGCCCTCCGAACTGTATTCTCACTGCAGCTACTGGAGGGAACTGAGGCTCCTTGTGCCTTGGCTTCGGGGAAGAAGGGGGAGAGGAGCTCTTGCTATTCTTTCGGAGGATACTCACTAGGGAAAGGTTCCTGAATTCCAGAGTCACAGGATAGACATGGTTTCCATGGCCATAAAGCTGTGGTGTGGTTTTTGGTCTCTGAACTCTGCTTCCCCTGGTGGTAATGGGAAGGGACAGAGATGTTCTGCACTGGCCCACAGAACCACGAGCCGGAGGGAAGTGGAGAGCCGGAGCTCAGGTCTTGAATCCAGTGAAGCCCGTCAGAAGTTTGCAGGAGCCAAAGCCATCTCATCTGACATGTTCTTTGGTCGAGAGGTGGATTCTGAGGTTAGTGAAGTTGTGTACTTGGTAGCAGCAGGCAGCAGCCTGAGCTGCTTCGCTGCTGTCCTTGGGATATCGTATTAGGGAGGTTGGCATCAGTCCAGAGATTCCCTAGACCTTGCCTTGTCTCCAACACAGTATGAAGCCAGGTCTCGGCTACAGCAGCTCTCGGGCAGCAGTGCCATCAGCTCTTCAGACCTGTTTGGGGACATGGATGGAGCTCATGGAGGAGGTAGGGCCCCGTGGATGGTCGGTACCCAGTGAGGCCTGTGAGCACAGCTGAAGGCCCTGTAGCCGGGAAGGGCTTCTTGTGGGGCTCTTGGTCACCCCTTCCCTTGCTTTTACAGGAACTGTATCTCTAGGGAACGTACTTCCTACCGCTGACATTGCCCAGTTTAAGCAAGGTGTCAAGTCTGTGGCTGGCAAGATGGCTGTGCTGGCCAATGGTGTGATGAACTCTTTACAGGTGAGCTCACGCTGGGCTGCTGGGCCTGGGAAGAAATGTAAAACAAATGCTTGGAGGTTTGCCTTCTGCTGTATCCAGACACTGCTGTGTAGCCACCGGCCGCTGTAGAGAGAGTGCTTGTTTTTCTTGGCAGGGCAATTTTCCATCCCTGTATTTGGGCTGAGCCTCCCCCTAAGGTGATTTGGCCAAGCTTGTTACTTCTACTATTCTCTCTTCCCTCCTGGTTCTGTGAGCTCTGGCAGGAGTTCCCTTTTTATTAGTACCCAGGTGGCTTTCACCCCAGAGTCCATCGCATACTCTCAACATGGGGGTCCCCAGCCCCATGCAGCTGCTAGCCTTACTCCGCTGTGGGGTATGCAGGGGAGGCACTGTGATTACTGAGGGGCTGCTGCAGATTAGAGACTCTGACTGTGTTTTCCTTCTCCCTACTCAGGATCGCTATGGCTCCTACTGATCCAGGCTCCATGGCTCAGGCCTGTGGTGGTGACAGCAAGAGCCCTGATTCCCAGGCCAGGGGTGCCTGCCTTGTGGATCGGGGATTTGTTGACTTTCTGTGTGTGGTGTGTGAGTTGAGTGGCTTTGGAGGATCTTAGGCGAGGGGAATGGTCAGCATCAGCCCTTGTCCTTTGCCTGTGCATTGAGTCCTTGCCCTCACCCTCACCCTCCTCCCCATGCTAGTGCTCTTTCTTCCAGTCCTGCCCCAAAGCTGCTGCTCCTTAGCCTGCTGCACTGGAGTGAGGGAGGAGCTCCATCAGGATGACTCATGGGTCTAGTTCTTCCCCAAGTGGGGAAGGCATAAGGCTTTTGCGGGCGCTAGGATCCTTGTAGGTGGTCTGGGGGTCTGGGCCTCATCTCCTGGAGACAGGGGAGGCCTAGCAAGAGTTGTGCTGTATCAGCCCTCAGGGAGAAGTTCTGGACTTGCCACTGCTGGTACTGTCAGCAGCCTCTTCTGGGTTCCAGGGGAGGATGGGTTAGGAGAAGGACCCTGGTAACTCACTAAGGGCTAGAACTTTTGCTTGGCACCTAAAGGGTTTATTTGGGATCAGCCTGGAGGCTGAGCAATCTTCGTCACCACTGTCCCTTGGAGGCTAACTTCTGCCTAGGTGTCTGAGAGCCCTTATCTACCATTATTGTGGGTCAGAGCACCCTCTGTCTATGCTTGAGATTCTGTCCTTTTGTGTCCTGCTTGGCACCCATGGTGGGTCTCATCTGGGTCCTCCCTGGATGCTCTGAGCCTGCTACTGGCTGAGGAAGCTGAGGCTCTGAGAGAAAGAGGCCCCTGGAGCTCAGCTTTAGTCCTCTGCATCATTCTGGGTTGGGGTCCTGGACAGCACCCCACCAGTCAGTGAGAGCTGGAGGGCCTGCAGCTGCAGGCCCCACACTCTGGCAGCTGGGCCACGCACTGTGTCACCCTTGGTGCCATCCCCCTGCCGTGCTGGCAGTCCGGGCCCAACCCTACCTGTGGATTGCAGGTTGGGCTCCCGAACACCACAGACCACTCTTCCCTCACCCTCCCCAGAGGGACATGACTTTCTTTCAGCACTGTTTGTATTGAAACAAAGTGGTGTCAGAATAAAGCCCCCACGGGGCCTGTGGGTCAGTGTCCTCTCCATCCTGCCTCCCTGCCCAGTGTGGCCCTTCGCTCACTCGCTGGGCTCCCACGGATATGGATTGGGCGTCGGTGCCAAAGCTGAGGGCACTCTCTCCGGGGCCTCCAGCTTGTCTCTTCTCTGAAAGCCAAAGGCCCCTGGCTCCTTGCCCCTGTGCTGCCGCGGGGTCCGATACAGCCTCGACCTCACCACCCTGTTGCACGTGGAGGAAAGAGGTGGTGTTAGTTGGCCCTTGAGTTTGTCTGCATCCTCAGTGGTTCTGCACCTCATGACAGGAGGCAGACTGGGGCCTGTTTCTCAACGGAGCTGTTTCTGTTTGGTCTTAGACAGTGTCTCCACAGCCTAGACTGGCCTTGTACTTGTAATCCTCTTGTCTTGGCCCTGGCCCTGGAGTGACAGGCGTGCACTAAAGTGCCTGGCCTGAAAAAGCATTTCAGAGATTCAGACTTTGGAAGAGTTAGAGATGCTGTGTGTAAACCCCTCTCCTTACAGGGCCACTTTGTCCTTGGGACTCCTCAGCACTGTACAGTTCTAAACCACTCTGGGACAAGCAGGGTTAGAAAGGACAGGTAAAGGGAGCCATGGAGTTCTAAGCCAGTGATTTCCAGTGCTTTGGCATGACCTGGGGGTGTTTGTGAAATAGAGATTTCTGTTTCCAACCCCAAATTGGCACAGTAGGACTCCAGCTTGGTAATTGGCACTGTCCCAAACTTCCCTGTGGTTCTGCCACACACCAGAGTTTGAGAAACCTTTCAGGAACTCACTCAGGTGCTCGGCACTGCAGGGCTTTGGGAAGCCACTTGTAATCATCCACTGGCAGGTCTTGGTAGGGAGGAATGGAGGAAAATGATGTGTTCAGTAAGTGGTGACACTGGCTTTACTTGGGGCAGGCAGCCTGCTCTGCCGTGAGTCCTGCATGAATTTTATTTTGCAGAGGATCTACCTCATTCAAGAAAGGTGAAGATCACCTCTTCACTTATCCAGTCTCTGCTCCAAAACCTTAGGCCTGCTTTGTGCATCTGTGCACTACTGCCCTGACCTGGGAGCAGGTCTCCACAGACCCTGGAAAAGGCCGTGCAGCTCTAGTTCTTGTGGCCAGGGTCTCACAAGTGCTAGAACCTGACTGAAAGTCCTGAGATGCTGCTGAAGGCCATTTCAGTTGTGCCTCTGCTTTGATGGCTGCCAGGTCCTCTGTCAGTGGAGGCAGGTCTCCCTGTCCAATGGCCCCCTGGCTCCACCTCCCGTCAGTTAGAAAGGCCCCCAATCACTTGCCCTTTCCCTCCCCTTAGCCTACTGGCTTTAGACTCATTGCTTACCAGAGACAAGGGACTTTATTCATTTCACAGATTGGACTATTTGATACAAACTTGAAGCCGACTTTGAAAGTGAAATTCTTGCCATCCTCCCTCTTATTCCAGCTAGTGGCCGATTTCTCCAGCAGAAGGCCATGGTTGATATTCCCAGTATGTGCTCTCAGGAGTCACCTTTGACCATGAAGACCCTGCATTACTAATTCATGTTCCTCTTGGGGGAAATGACCGTCACTAGGAGGGTCGTGGCTGGCTGAGAAGACACTGTACTTAAAGCAGAAGCAGACTGCCAACAAAAGGCTAAACGCCAAAACCCTTCCCAGAGATGAAGTGGCCTTCAGTTTAGGGCACAGCAGGTTGTCAAACGCTGAGAGCATGAATTATGGGATTTCTGGGGTTACTGAACTATCTGGAGGGCGGTTATTCACGCTTCTCTCCAGCAGAGGGCGGCACAGTGATGCTGGAGAAGTCTGGTGAGGGCAGCAAGAGCAGGGTGGGAGCAAGGTACAGGCCACAGATGGGACCCTTCAGATTCAAGTCTCAGACTCATCTGTCTCTTCAGTGGAGCCATCGCTCTCTGCATCCAATTTGCGGGAGCGATGGAGGGGTTTCCATGGGGAACCAACCCGGGGAGGGGTTCGGGAAGGCAGGCAGCTGGCCTCAGAAGTGGCAGTGATGGAGTTGACCAGGCCTGGGACCTGGACCAGCCTGAAGAAGGAAAAGCCCAGAGTTTGAGTCTCCTATTCAGAGGCCAGCACCTCCATGCACTTGAGTAGACCCCCAAGGATGTAAGGTACCTTTGTTCTCTGCTGGCCCCAAGCCCTTTCACTGACCAACATGGGGTGTTAAAAATAGGTGCTGTGTCACCTACAGTGGTCACAGTCACCGCTAACAGATCTGGCTTCCACAAGAGGGCAGCATCTTCCCACTTGACACTTACAGCCGCTCCAGCTCCTCATCCATGGCTGGGTCATGCATCAAGTCTCCTTTGTCTGGCAAAGCTCCTAGAAGATAGGGTTTGGGGTGAAGTCACAAAACAACATGAGGGCCCTGCAAGGGAGCAGATGCTCTGTCCCTCGCCTTCATGTCTGACAACTCGTTCATCAGGGAAAGTTAGTCCATGTGGAACAGGAAGTCAGCTGCTGCTTCATACATTTAGTGATCTCACTTTCCCTCCCTTACTTGGGGCAAAAGTGACAGCTAAGGAGATATCCCCAAACAGGTGATCAACCCCCTTCCAAGATAGGATGTGCTTTGTGACCAGCACTGGGTGTTCAGTTCCTGAGGCCCCAAGTGCTGAGCTGGAAAGATTATGGTCTAGGCTAAATCCAAAGGGTAGAAAATAGCCAATGTATGCAATTGCCCTTCCCTTGATCCCATCCTCTCAAATGTAGGATATGTGGAAACATGTTAAAATTGCTGCTTCTAGTGAGGAGGAAATCGATCCCATCCTGAGGCCTGGTACTAGCATCTGTCTGGATTGGTTTCCTTAGCCATAAAGGCATACATAGGTTGGTGATGCTATTGGAAAGTGTATGAAGAGTCTTGGGTGCTTCCTCCAGTGAAATTTTCTTCTTTTTGCTATTTTTCAGAATAATCAGATTTTTTTTCCTAGCTAGGGAAAAAACCCCAACAACAACAAAACCCACCTCCATAATGAGTAGGAAGGTGAGACTGAAATTTGCAGAGAGGGAGAGTCTCACCAGTAAATTGTTGAAGGAACGGGGCTTAATGGCAGTTTAGTCTTAGGCAGACAGTGGTGCTGGCCTTCAGAGAGACTCACCAGCAGCCAGCACTGGCCCCCTTCTGACTCCATTACACCTTCAGGTTATGCCTCAGATCATTTTGTGGGGACAAAGATTTCTTCCACAAACTGTTTCAAGCAGGCTATTTCCAAGTTCCTATTTTTAACACGTGCTGCCTTCTGTTGCTGCCTATTCTACACATTAGTCATTAATTAGTAGTTAGAAATAAATTGTATGAGTGTCCTTTTTATCCTCAGAACTGGAGACTGGACTGAAGGGGTTTTGTTTGTTTTTGTTTTTTTTTAAGACAGGGTTTCTCTCTGTAGTCCTGGCTGTCCTGAAACTCACTCTGTAGACCTGGCTGAACTGCCTGCCCCTGCCTCCCCAGTGCTGGAACTACTGGCATGTGCCACCACTTCCCAGCTTTGAAGGTTCTTTTTTAAGAGCAGAGAGGTGATGAGGTGAGGTAGTGCAGACCGTGGTTGTTGCTAACTAGCTTTCTTTTCCTCCTAGCAGCTATCACTGGTAGAAAAGCGGTCAGTTCCCAGGACTGTGACACCTAGAGAGTCACCACGGTTCCCAGTTGGCCCCTTTTCTAGCCCAGTCCAGCTGGCGACCCTGTTTATGAATCTTCATTGAGCAGGTCCCCGACTCCTGTCTGGGTAGCATGCATGTTAGCTCGCCTGTCTCCTAGAACACTGGCAGATGTGTGTCTACAGAAATAAGCATAAAGGTCCCAGCACAGCTTCTGTTCACACTGTGCTGGGCATTTAGCAAATGTTAATTGACCTTCTCTTGATCCCATCCCCTCAAACTGCCACAAGGAGGAGGGATGCCTTGTGTCTCTCTGAGACTCAGAACCCTGGATCTAATCACACAAGGAGATCCTCCTGAGCAAAGATGGAATCATAAATCCTTTAACCTCCTCCAGGATCTGGGTTTGTGGCACACAACCTTTAGTTCCAGCACTTGGGAAGCAGAGGCAGGCAGTTCAACGCCAGCCTGGTCTACGTAGTACATTCCAGCTACACAGAGCTATACAGTGAGACCCTGTCTCAAAACAACAAAAGACAACAAACCCCCAGCAAGAGTGGCCTGTTGGCCCTCCCCGGGAGAGTGGCTGGGGGGAGGAGTGCGGTGGGTGGAGGCCAGGCAGTGAGAAGAAAAACGATAGGCAGTAAAACTGGGCCAGTCGCCACTTTTTTTCTCCTCTCTTTTTCAGATTTATCAGATTTTTTTCCCACCTGGGAAAAAAACACCTCCCAGACACACCTTTGCCCTGTTTCTAAATTGGATTCAGGTCACTTTGATATATAATCTCCAGAACTACTGGGTAAATAGCCCTGTGTCTGCCCAACCTGCAGGCCACTCCCTAGAACAGAACCAGAGATTCTCTAGGGAGGGGCTGGCCAGGCCTATGCCAGGGAGCAGAGCAACAGCTCATTCATGTAGGGGCAGGGCAAAAAGTTGTCAGTCACATGGGACCTCCTAGGGCTGGCAGTTTTGGGTTATGCTCACTGTAGCTTCTAGGCCGGAGAATCAGAGACTCCTACCCCAGTAAGGGCCAGGTCTGCCGACAGAAGCCAGCTGCTACCTGTGCTGGGAGGAGCCCAGAGGTCACGGGAGCTCTACTTACCCAGTGCTTGGTTGATTCCATGATGCTTTGAGAGGGCCACAAGGAATCCATAGAAAGTGAGCCTCTGGACATTGCTCAGGATCTCTTTGACAAGTGCTGGGGGTGGACAGCTAGAAGGGAAAAATGCAGAGGCCAAATTCAAGCCTAAGTGCCATCTTTTCATCCACTCCTCCAGGACACTCAAAAGCTGGGAGACCATGGCAGGAGCAAGGCCCAGGCTGCAGACACACAGGGCTGGGATGGTCAGTGCTATTCAGTTGGTGAGCTTAGAGATGGAACATGCTAGGCATGTGCTCTGCCACACCCCAGCCCCATAACCAAAGCTTTTACAGGGAACCCAGATGAGAGGGCAAGAGGAGGCAGCCACTGGTGACAGCTCCTTGCCTGGAGGCTATCCCTAAGGGGCCTTTGTGCCTCAGTTTCACCTTCCCTTTCTGTGGAAAGGTTTGGAACAGTAAATGTTTCCTTTTCCAGTAAGCAAGTCACCTACAGCTAGTTTTTCCTGGTGAAAGTGCTCCTTTGTGAGCCACCTGCTTTGGGGGCAAATGGCCATGTTTTCAAATTTGGAAACCCTGAACCAGTCAAAATATATTGCTAGAGACTTGTTCCCAGACCAGCAGCCTGACCCCTGGGGCTGAGGTGGGTGGGGCCTTTGCCCATGTCCCACCTGTACTTGTGCCGGTCACACAGGTTTTCCAGGCGCTGATAGAACAGTGATGCTTCCACTCCGTCCAGCATCCCGGCGTCACCCAAGACGGGTCGCTGGCGATGCTGCCCACTGGATGATGTTGGCACAATCACTGTGTTGGGGTTCTTCCCGGACAGCAAGTCCTGATAGATGGCAGCCACACTGTCCAAAAACTCTGGTACCATAGGGATGGGAAGGTACAGTTTAGGCAAGGAGGTCATATTTCATCTCTTCACCATGTCCCCCCTTCTCTGATAGCTCAGTTCTGTCCAGCCTCCGTGCAGATGCAAAAATACCTGAGGTGATAGACTGTTGCCCTCATGAGACATGACACTCCTGTGTGCTTCACCTGGGGCAGTTCCTAGACTAGATGGGCCCCCACTGCAGACCTGCAGAGCACCCTATCTTTTTAATTCATTTACCCAGCGACAAGTTTGCTATATAATTATTTGCTTCTCTGTCTCCTTGCTGGAATGTAAGAATCTTGAACAATGGCAGGGGTCATACCCTACTGATGTCTCCTGTCCCAGTGCCTAATACTGTGCCGGTACATGTTAAATGCTATAACTGTGTTGTTTCTTTTGAAAAGTGAACACATGTACATTCTCACTGGTTAGCCCCATTTCATGAGGCCATCTGCTTCATGAAAGCGTGTTGGAGGCTGCAGGAAGTATCTTTATTACTGCCCAGACTGGGCCTCTTTTAGTGTACTCAAAATACTTTGAAAGAAAGGAAGGAAAAATAAATACAACTGAGGAAGAGAGGGCCCTGCAAACTGCTAATTTAGTAATCATTTGAAGTTGTTTTCCAAGCTTTGTAGTCACACCATTGTTAATAAACAATGACTTATGGCCTGTTCTCTCTCTCTCTCCCTCTCTCCCTCTCTCTCCCTCTTCTCCTCCTCCCTTCCTCCTCTCTCTCCTCTGTGTGTGCATGTTAGAGGAGAGGAATTCTCCCAAAGATGGCTGCTCCTTCGCTGAGGTCTAAGAGCTTCCGAGAAGTGAGACAGATGCTAGTGCTGCTCGGAGCAGGTGGTGTGACCCCGGCTTCTAGCTCCTGCCTGAACAGCCCTTGGGCTGCAATCAAGTAAACAGAATGTGGCACCTAAGTGAGGCCAAAGCTGACTGGGGCACTGGCTGGCAAGAAGGCTATTTCCAGGCTCCAAAGACAGCTTTCTTTTTTACTGGAAAAGCACACTTTAACCAAGTTTCTTTATGGATGCAGCAATTTCTAAACCCCAAATTCAATTTGGTATATGAGTTGTATACATTTATATTTATCTATTTTTATTCCATTTATTAAGTCAGAAGGGGCTTAAGGGTGCAACTGACATGAACTGGGAAGCAGAGTGGAAGTGAGTAGAGCTTGTGTGTGTGTGTGTGTGTGTGTGTGTGTGTGTGTATGTGTGTGTAGAGAAACTTGTTCTTTTAGAGATGAGGTCTCATTATGTTGCCATGGTAGCCTTGATCTCCTAGACTAAAGTGACCCTTGTGCCTCTGTCTCTTTAGTAGCTTGAACTACAGTCATGTACCATTGTTTCTGGTTTGGTGTGTGCTTATTAAAAACTATGAGTATCGTAAAAGATGTGCCACACATGGTCAAGGGCTAAGGGAGTGGCTAAGAGAACAGGTCTGAGTTCTAACTATGCAAGCTTATCTCTTAGGACTAGTGAACAGATTAAAGGCCTTAGTGCGCACCTGGGAAGCAGTAAGGTTTTAATCAGTGAATGCTATTGATGCTTGTACTGCAGTTGTCACTTAAATGGCTTTTTTTGTGCTGCTGACTGGAAGAAGTGTTTTCTCAGTATCTTCAGGAGACTGAGGAAGTAGGCTCGGCAGACTGAATAATGTGACCACAGTGTAAGTCAGACATCCTGTTGGTGGGTCGTGATGAAGCACACCCCTAGAGGAAGTGGGGAAGGGAATGTGTGTGCCAGGCACACAGATGGAAAAGAGGGTGAGAAAGGGAGGCATGGTCCCTGACAAAAGCCACATGGGGCCTGGAACATTCTTACCTGAATAATAAAACTGGATCTGGAAGGCAAAGAGGAAATCTGAAAAAGACATCAAGCAGTCCATGGCATCATCCATGAGCACGATCCTGAGGGGAAAGAGGGAGAGAATGAGAGACAAGAGTACGTTACATGTGTGTGCCTTCGAGGAGAGAAAAGGCCAAGCTGACAGACAAAGATTATGCACAAACAAGTTGTTTCTAGGCCTCCAGTCTCCCTTGGGGCTGCAGCATATTTGGGAAAAGGGTCCCAAAGCAAGTTCCTCTTAGAATCACCTCACTTCTCCATCAACTGAACTCTGCTACTGAACTGGGCTGAGCACACTGCTCCCAGGGCAGGCTCCCAGGTCAGTCTCAGTGGCACCAGTCAATGGAGCATGGGCAGAGTGGGCTGGAGGCAGCAAAGAGAGGGTGCAATTGTAATGCAGCCAAGACTTCTTTTCATATCCTTAAGCAGTAAATCCTTTCATTCTGCAGTGAGGACCATTTAGTTCCGAATAAATACCGCTCATCAGAAAAGGCAAAAAAGAACAGCCAAGAGGTTTAAAGGGGTCTTGGCAAGTGGTGCTGAGATTTAATAAGCTACCAAATGGCCAGAACCTCGACAGGCACCTCCACTCTGGGACATGGAAGGTAGATTGGGGGCAGGGAGACCCCCCCCCCCTCTGCACTTGAGAGGGTCAGGGAACACACATCAGCTAGTGTGGAGGCCACTGCAAGTACCCGTACCCGTCTCCGCTCTTCCTCCGGGCACCCTCAAGGAGAAACCATTTGATTGGTAAAGAGACCACACCAAGGCCATGTTCATACTCTGCTCAGGGATGTAGCTGAAGGAGGACAGGAAGAGAACGCAGTTAGCACTTGCTGGGCTCTAGCCGTGTGCCAGGCAGAGTGCCAAACTCCTCTACTGGAGTGAGCTGGGCCTCCAATCTGTTTCTGACAGGGCCCTTCTGGCTTTTTCTTTTTCTTTCTTTCTTTCTTTCTTTCTTTCTTTCTTTCTTTCTTTCTTTCTCTCTTTCTCTTTCTTTCTTTCTTTCTTTCTTTCTT
>CABHPR010138672.1:18812-28883 GCA_902168415.1 Peromyscus melanophrys
TCTTTCTTTCTTCCTATTTTAAATTGTTTAGTTTTGCTTTGGGGTATTTTTCTAAATCTCTATTTCCTTGAATCAGAGGGTCTCCAAACTGGCAGTGGATCAGCTTGAGGTAGAGTTAGGCGCTGGGGTCAGGGTTAGGTCTACATTCCTGAAGACAGGAAAGGGTTCCTGGGAGCTGTGATAACAACAGTAGAGGCAGGGATGGTTTACTGAGCACCCTGCTCCACAGTGGGCACTACACATAGTATTTAACCACCTTCATTAAACTTCACCCCATAGCAGCAGATGATGTTGGACTTGTTAGTTCCTTCTGTACCTGAGGGTCTTTGATCCCACAGGAGTCAGCTTACTCAAGTACACACGTAACTTGTGAGTTTGTACGACACCAAAGGCTGAGTGTTTCCATTAGGTCACACTGCTTCTTTCAAAAGGAGGAAGAAGCCAAGTGCATGCCTTAGATCCCAGCACTGGAGAGGCAGAGGCAGAGGCAGCTCTGTGAGTTCAAGGCCAGCACCAGCCTGGTCTATGTAGAGTTCCAAGACAGCCAGAGCTACTTAGAGACCCTTTCTAAAAATAATAAGACACACTAAAAGCCAGGCAGTGGTGGCGTACGCCTTTAATCCTATCACTTGGGAGGCAGAGGTAGGTGGATCTCTGACAGTTCGAGGCCAGCTTGGTCTACAAAGTGAGTTCCAGGACAGCCAGTACTACACAGAGAAACCCTGTCTCAAAAAAACAAACAAAACAACAACAACAAAAAAAGACACACCAGAAACACTAGCATTAGCTTATACATTAGCTTCTGGGGCTCATTTATATTCTTTCCTGTGTATATCTTAGAACCTTTAACTGTTCTTGGGGAGAAGGAAAGCTGCCTCCACTACCAGCTGGAAAAAACAGAGGCCAGCGTGGGAAGCGGCAGTGCTGCAAGGGCCACAGGAGGGCACTGCGGTCCCTCGTCAGTGCCCGGGAAACTAACCCAAGCACCCAAACGGCTCCCATGATTTCACACAACCTGATGTGGGGTGGAGGGGAAGAGGGAGAGGGAGAGGGGGGGAGAGGGGGAGAGGGAGAGAGAGAGAGGAAGAGAAAGGAGAGAAAACGAGGGCTCTGAGCGAGCCTGCCTGAGACATCTGGACGGGAGGGAGTAGAGACAAGGTCTGGGTTAGTGAAGATCCGTGCAGGGGCGGAAGGCCCTCCGCCAGGAAAACCCAGGGAGGAAGGGCCACCTCAGGAGGAGAGAAAGGACAGCTCTGTCCCTGCTGCTCTACTCCTGGATGGCCAAGCACCCTAGAGGCCAAAAGCAGGTGACTTCAGGAGAGCACTGGGCTGAGCCTCACTCCGGGGAAACCTTGGGTGGTACCGCCTCCTCTATCATTAACCTGGATCCTAGGGCTCATGTGAATAGTTGCAGTTGATTTGTATCTTTATTAGTCATTATATTGTGATGCAATTAAAATACCGTCAAATCAACCCATTACAAATATATAACTCAGTGTTTTAGTATACTAAGAACACTGTGCAATCATCATGATCACAACTGCTAATTCTAGAAGTTACCTCTCTTTGCATGTCTCTCCCATCAGCATGCTCCTGAGGCAGACTCTGCTTCCCAGAGGCTCCAAGCAGATCCTGCCAGCACCTCTCTGGACTGTAGGAAAATGCCCTCCCTAACCCAAGACTATATACAGGGCAAAACTCTATACTCTGCCCCCACCTCAGAACTGGCTCAGCTTTCTGTCAGGCTTTGTTCTTTGATTTTTTTTTTTTTTCCTGGAGCTGAGGACCGAACCCAGGGCCTTGTGCTTGCTAGGCAAGCGCTCTACCACTGAGCTAAATCCCCAACCCTAACTCTTTTGTTTTTGTTTTTCGAGAGGGTTTCTCTGTGTAGCTTTGTGCCTTTCCTGGAACTCACTCTGTAGTCCAGGCTGGCCTCGAACTCACAGAGATCCGCCTGGCTCTGCCTCCCGAGTACTGGGATTAAAGGCATGCACCACCAACGCCCGGCTCTGTCAGGCTTTTTAAGGAAAGATTTATTTTATTTTTAGTTATGTGTGTCTATGTGTAGGTATGTGCATGTGAGTTCAGGTGCCTTGAGCATCAGAGTTACAGCAGTAGTAATTGGGTGCTGAGAACCAAAGCCAGGTCTTCTGGAAAAGCTGCAAACACTCTTAATTACTGAGCATCCCTCTAACCTGAGAGGCCATTCTTGATTAGAGCGTTACCTCCTTTTATTTCTTTTATTGTGTTAAGTTTCAGGTTTTATTTAAGTACAGAATTTTTTTTTTTTTTAATGCACAAAAGCTGTGCGTTAACCCCACACCCACCCTGCTGTGTAGTTGGCTGCTGGGACTGCTGACCTGCCGGCAGCCAGAGAGAATGGTTCAGATGCACATGATTTACTTCTTTCCATCCTAGCCACAGTCTCCCCCACCCTTCTTCCCGTTCTTATCTACCCCAGGAACTTGCTGCTCTTTTCAGGATGGCTTTGCTGCTCTAGGAGGAAACACCTTCAACAGTCTTAGCAGAGAAGAATTGGCCCGAGAGCAGTACTTGCAACTTTGTGGATCAGGAATGTATGCCTGCCACCTGGGAGTATGAGCTTATCTGTGTGCTGCTCACAGAAGCAGTGCTGGACGTGGAGATCTGGCCCTTGGGTCTTTCTGCAGTCTGTTGTCAGCACTTTTGGGATTCCAAGAATTGGGCTTACATTTGAATCACTGGTCATGCTTGTGCCAGAAACACCACTTCCTCCTCTTCTCCTTCTCCTCCTCCTAAGACAGGGTTTCTCTGTGTAGCCCTGGCTGTCCTACAACTCACTCTGTAGACCAGGCTGGCCTCGAACTCAGATATCCAGCCGCCTCTGCCTCCTGAGTGCTGGGATTAAAGGTGTGTGCCACCACCACCCAGCCAGAAACATTTCTTGATCCTTTCTTTTGGACAACATGAGAGACCTAAGGGTGGTCATGATACTCAGTAGGAGATGGCCACTCCCTCCATAGACATGGGCACTGCTAAGTAAGAAAGACCAACCCCTCCTTGAAGATGGCACAGTATGGTGGCAGAGTGGAGCCTCAGTGGGGGCAGGGTAGCCTACTGTGCTTGACTGTTCCTGCCATTTACTTGGATGAAGCTGATACCTGGGTCAGGAATGCAGCACATGTGGATGACCTTGTTTCAAGGAAGGTTCTGGAAGAGTTCTAGGGTGATGGATTGGAGTTCAAGATGAGGGGGTTATCTGTGAATATATGAGAGAGGAGAGAGAGAGAGAGAGAGACAGAGAGAGAGACAGAGAGAGAGACAGAGAGAGAGACAGAGAGAGACAGAGAGAGAGAGTCTGTGGATGTCAGAGGGATCAGATCCCTTGGAGCTGGGGCTACATGTGTGCTATTAGCTACCTGGTGTGGTTTCTGGAAACTGAACTTGGGTCCTCTGCAAGAACAATACATACCTTTAACTGTAAGAGCAATACATACTTTTAACTGCCAAGCCATCTCTCTAGCCTCTTCATTTTAAAAATAGAAAAATATCTTTTTTTATTTTGAAAATTAAGGCATTGGAAAGATAGCTCAGTGGATAAGAACACTTGTTGAGATTGTAAAACATTGGTAGCGAACTTCTGCCCTCCGGGGTTCTCCCATTGTGCTGTAAGCCTGTATTTAAGACCTCCTCTCTCCAATAAACGGCATTCGGCATTAAAAAAAAAAAAAAAGAACACTTGTTGCTCTTGCAGCGGGCCTGGGTTCGGTTCCCAGCACCCCATGGCAGGTAACAACCATCTGTAACTCCATTTCCAGGGGTCTAATGCCCTCTTCTGACCTCCACTGCCACCAAGTATGCATGTGGTACACATACATACATGTAGGCCAAACACTCATAAAATGAAACTAAATACATAAAAACAAAGCCCACCTAGAAAGACAAGTGGTGGTATGTGTCTGTAATCCTAGCACTCTGGAGGCTGAGGCAATGGGATTGTTAGTTCAAGGCCAGCATGGTCTACATAATGAGACTCTGTCTCAAACAAAACAAATTAAATCAAGGCAAGACAAAACAGACACAAACACCACATGTAGTCCTGTCCATCTCCAAACAAATGCTCTGACCCATGAACATTCGAGCATACTCTTCTTGCTCTCAACTCCAGCAGAACTGTGGGAAAGGCAGGCAGGAAGCTATCACCCTGCCTTTGTCTTCCCAGACAGGGACAACCTGTGTTGTCCATCCCCACAGATAACCCCCTCATCTTGAACTCCAATCCATCACCCCCAGAACTCTTCCAGAACCTTCCTTGAAACAAGGTCATCCACATGTGTTGCTTTCCAATGGACAGCAGTTGGCTCAGCACCCCGTCCTGCCAGAGGCCTTTTCCTAACATGCCAGCTGCTCTGACACCTGGAGAAGCCTGGCCACCCTGGCTTTGAAGTGGAGCCAGCAGGGAAGCGCTGCCAACAAGAGTCTGTGCGAATCTATTGGATCACGGAGGGATCCTTGCAGGCGAGGCCTCCGGGCTAGAGAGAAGGCCTCTGGGGAGAAATACAGGCACTCTGGTTCAGGCTGGCTCTGAGCAGAACCATGTGGAGGGTGGAGTCCAGGGCAGGCAACTGGGATGAAGAAAGCGGAGTTGGCAGGGTCCAGGCTAGTCCCAGGGGGTTGGCTGCGCTCTTCCTCACTGACTTCCAACAGCTGGGACAAGCTGGCTGGTTGGGAGGTAAGTGGGTGCCAAGCTTCCAGTCCAAACTCACTGAAGCGCCAAGCTTCTCTGCACCCCTGGTCTAGTGGCATGAGCTGGTCCCTTTTCCATGACTCAGAGATCAAGTCTCAATTCTGTGTCTCGGTTTCTCTTATATAAGAAGAGCTGACCACGGTTCCTATAGCAAAGGACACCGAATAATGCAGTATGAGGATGTACTTTGCCCAGGGGGCTCATAAGCACTCAAGAGTAGTGTGAGATGCTGTCAACAGAAGGAGCCTCTCTGGGTTAAGGTGCTGGAAGAGCCTAAAATAGCAAATAAAAGTGGCTGGGTGGAAGTGAATGCTGCCAGCTCCCAAGGCAGGAAGAGGCTGCCAGCCGGAAGCTGGCTATTTAGTTTCTAGTCCACTTTTGGGGGAACCAACTCTTAGCCAAAGCCCAAAAGAAGAGCTGCTTTACATGACTAAACTTCTTTGGAGAGGTCATGTGACTAGTGTCCTTCATTGGGACAGTTGAAGCACGTCCCCAAGCTGGTTTGTGTTAATAGTGCACCCTGGCAGACTGATTTAATGTCAGGGCTGTGAGAACAGGACAGTGATAAAACCATGTGAGGACCTAACCCCAAGGTCAGGGAGCATGCTGCTGGGAAGGTTTCCTGGGTCTCTCTCCTGGCTTGGGTGAGAGATGTGCTACCCCAGTCCAGTCCTCAAAGGCATAGGACATGTAGGTCACAGCTTTCCCTAGGTGCCAACCTGTACCTCCAGGGCACCCCAATCCCATCTACCCTGTAGGGCCTGACAAGTTTGACCCAGAACAATATTAATAACAATAATGCTTAATATCCATTTTCATTTTCATATCTTTTGAATTAAAATTGTATTTACTCATTTGTGTATATGGAGGTGGACAGCTCATGCCACAGTCATGTGTGGAGGTCAGAGGACAGCTTAAGGGAGTCAGTTCTTTCCTTCTACTCTATGGGTCCCAGAGATGGAAACTGAGGTGTCATTCTTAGTGGCAAATGCCTCTACCTGATGAGCCCCACCTCCTCTTATTGATTCTGTGAGATAAGTTTGGTAAGCATATTTACAAGGACATAGAGGTTCAGAAGAGTGTCACAAGTTAACCAAGATCACAAGCTAGCATCTACAGAGCTCTCACTGAAATCCAGGTCTTTCTGAGTCTTGCGCACAGGTTCTAGGCCATCTGCTGTATCTGTTAAGAAAACAGCCTGGACTCCGTGTTGGCAATAACCCTTCTGGGCCTCTGCCCTGCTCCTGCTCCTGGCCTCAGTTCTGGCACCTACCTGCAGAAGGGCTGGAGATTCAGGCCTGCCTCTGCTGCTTCCCTGCAGACAACTTAGAGCCTCATTATCCCAGAACCACCGGAGAAGCCTCAGGTCTTAGGTGGACTGCTCACAGGTTTGGGGAGGTAAAGGCCTGAACCGAATGTGCAGCCTAGAAGGGCTCCCTTCCTCCTGCCCTATCCATGGCTCTCTGCAGGCACCACCAGTGGAAAGACTAGCTGCTTTGCACACTGTGCCCGGAATTCTTTGGTCCTCTCACTGCTTTGCTGTCTAGTCAAATCCTGCCTTTCCCTTTTCATTTCAAAGAAGTCCATGAGCTCTCCGATCACGGCAGAGAATAACCTAACACCTATGTTCTTCAATTCAGCTTTTTTTTTTTTTTTTTTTTTGGTTTTTTGGTTTTTTGAGACAGGGTTTCTCTGTGTAGCTTTGCGCCTTTCCTGGAGCTCTCTTGGTAGCCCAGGCTGGCCTTGAACTCACAGAGATCCTCCTGCCTCTGCCTCCCGAGTGCTGGGATTAAAGGCGTGCGCCATCAACGCCCGGCCAATTCAGCTTTTAAACTTGTTTTTTTGTTTTTGTTTCTGAGACAGTCTCAGGTGGCTCAGGCTGGCCTTGAACTTGGTATGTACTCAAGGCTGGCCTTGAACTTCTGATCCTCCTGCCAAGTGGAATTACAAGTAAGTAAAACATTCTTAGGACTGAAAAGCTCTCGAATTTAACATAACAAATATTCTCTTTCAATTTTTTTTCTTTTTCTCTTTTGAGATAGGGTTTCCCTATGTAGCCCTGGCTGGCCTGGAACTTAGTAAGTAGATCAGGCTGGCCTTGAACTCACAGAGGTCTGCCTGCTTATGCCTCCCGAGTGCTGGGATTAAAGATGTGTATCACATTGCCTAGATCAATTTCTTTTTTAATTTATTTATTTTTTCCCTTGGAAAGGGGACAGTTGTGAGCTGCCATGTGGGTGCTGGGAATCGAACCCGGGTCTACCAGAAGAGCAGCGCCTGCTCCCATCCACTGAGCCATCTCTCCAGCCCACCTAGATCAATTTAAAAACAACAATGAAAAACAATACTAGGGATTGAACTCAGGGCCTTTTTATCTACTGAGCTACATCCTGCCCTCTTCATAGTTTTTAATTTGAGATAGGGTCTCACTAAATTGCTGGTGCTCACCTTGAATTCATTCAGGAGTCCAGGAAAGCTTTGAACCTATGATCTGCTTGCCTAACCTCAGTAGTTAGGATTACAGGCCTATATCACCAGGCCAGGCTTTGTTTGTTTACTTTTAACATGGGTTTTACTATATTGCCCAGACTGGACTCAAACTCCTGAGATCAGTGATTCCCCTTCCACAGCCTCCCATGTAGCTAGGACTTCAAGCATGTCACCAACTTCAGCTTTTTTGTGGGTCATTGTACTGAGTATTGAACTCATGACCTTGTGCATGCTACGCATGTACTCTGCCATTGGCTTATGCTCCAGTCCCCAATTTTGCTGTTGGTATCTTTTGTTGAACAGAACATTTACATTTTAATTTCTTGTTCTATTACAACTGCTCTTAAACTGTGGGTCTCGATCCCTAGGGGTCGGGTCCCATACCAGATACCCTGCATATCAGATATTTACATTACGATTCCTAACAGTAGCAAAATTATAGTTCTAAAGTAGCAATGACATAATTTTATGGTTGGTTTTATCATGAGTTACTGTATTAGAGGGTTGCAGCATTAGAACCCCTGGTCTAGTAGTTAGCATTTGACATTTGAGGCCAGGGTTCCACTTGCCATTAGGAGATTTCTGCTTCTTTGATGGTACCTCCCTGTCTCTCTGGGATATCAGCCCCACAAAGGCAAGGACTTTTTGTTCATTGCTCTAGCAGCAGTACCCAGAGTACCTAGCGGGAATGGCACGTGTGTGCTTGATGAACACAGGCTGCTGAACTATAGTTTTGTCTGTGGACAGTTGTGTTTGTCTTGCTCACTGGGCCTGGGCTTTTCGTAGCATGGTTAAGAATTCTTTCGCCACTTCATACCAGACACTCAGCAAACACTTGAAGAATGAATATAGGAGTGAGGTACCACTTTTCATTCACTATACTATACATGTATTTAAAAATTCTTAATTAAAAACATTTTTTTGAAGCTAGATATCATCACTATATAGCTGTGGCTGACCTGGAACTCACTATAGACACCAGGCTGGCCTCAAACTCACAAAACTATGTCTGCTTCTACCCTCAGAGGGATGGAATCAAGGCCATGTACCACCATGCGTGCCTTCCATTGTCAACTGTTGGCATTATTTTCTGAGAGGCTGGAGTCCTACTCAGAAACTCCTCTTTACATCTACAGCTTGTGTTTGCCCTCTATTGGCTTCTGATCTTACATTAAGGTCTTTGATCCATTTGGAGTTGATTAACTTAAAAGGGTTTTCTGTAGTTGTAATAGCTGAACCTACATTTCCAAGCAGCACCCAGGTGCTTGCCTCTGCCTCCTGATTTCTGGGATTAAAACTGTGCATCACATGCTCAGCCCCTACATTACAATTGTAAAAATCAGATAATTTGATCACTTTTCAGCCTTTGGGCTAAAATCAAGTGTAAAAAATTAGGTAATTTGTTGGGGTATATGACATGGGTTTTACATGGATTATCTCATCTCTATTAGCTATCATTATTTCTGTTTTATAGATGGGGAAATTGTTACTTAGAGAGATTAAATAATTGTTTGTTTTTTAAGACAAGGTCTCACTATTGTAGCTCAGGCTGGCCTGGGACTCACTGTGTAGCCTGGGCTGGCCTTGAATTCATTCTTTCCTCAAGAGATTATTGGGATTCTAGCCATGAACCACCATCTCTGGCAAAGTTAAATAACTTGAGTAAAACTATAGGCTTATTGGTGAAGGACTTGGCATTTGAATCCCCAGGGCTGTGTGGCTCTGGCACCTATCCTTGCCCATCAGGCTATACTGTGACTTTCCAGAATGTAAGTGACTTTGTCTAAAGCTGGGCTTTCTAGGAGTGTTAGCTTTTGGAGCTCTGTGCTTTTATTCCTAACACAATGATGCCGACAGTGCCTTTCCTATTCGGGTAGATCCCCGAGTAGAGGTGTGGTCACTGTTTCAGATGACAATGAGAAAGGGAATGTGAGCAATTTAATCCACCCTAGGCAAGAATGCCAGAGGGGCCTGGGGGTAATTCTCTAAACCACTGGTTCTCCAGTGTGCCTCCTAGACCGTCCACATCACCATGGACGATTTAGAAACAGGAACCTTTGGAGCCCTGCCCTAGAACTCTTGAACTCCGGTGAGGCTGCTACCTGGGGTCTAAGAGGCCCCTCAGGTGATTCTGAGGACAGTACAGGGGAAGGACACTGCCTTAAATCTACCCTTGGCTTGGAGCTTCCAAATCTTGTGTTGCTTCAAATGGCTTATAGGTGACAGTACCCTTGGGTAGGAGGACAGAGCCAGAGGCTAAGCAGGTGTGGTCTTGCCTTTACTTGATGTCTTGTTAGATCATCTTCTGAGTATTGTGAAAGGGAAAAAAGCCAGAAAGCACTTTCATCTATTTTTACATAAAAACCCACCTGATTATTGCTATTATTATTATGTGCATGGATGTTGTGCCTGCATGTATGTCTGTGCATCATGTGTGTACATTGCCTGTAAAGGCCAGAATAGGGCAACAGATCTGGAACTGGAATTATAGGTGGTTGTACATCACCATACAGGTGCTTGGAATTGAACCTAGGTCTTCTGGAAGAGCAGCTGATGCTCTTAACTACTGAACTATCTCTCCAGGCTCCATTTAAAAAAATCTGGTAATAATAATATCAACATAATCATAACAATGAATTATTTATTTACTTATTTATATACTCCTACTTCCTTTTATTTGTGGTTTTTGTTTTGAGATAAGGTGTCATGTGTCCCAGGCTGGCCTAGAACGCCTGATCCTCCTGCATTACCTTCTGAGTATTAGCAGGATAGGCATGCACCATGATGTTTGATTTAATTATTGTTGTTTATCTATCTATCTATCTATCTATCTATCTATCTATCTATCTATCTAT
>CABHPR010138672.1:47301-68619 GCA_902168415.1 Peromyscus melanophrys
ACTGTGCTCTGTCACCCCCCTCACTAGTGCGGACGGATCTGTAGAGACTGTGTAATTATGCCCCATTTCCACAGGCAGTAGCACTTTTGATCCCAATAAGAAGCTGGTGGAGACCTCCACAAGATCAGAGAGTTAAGCATTCCAGCAGGGTTTCCCACCTCTAATAGAGGGGCTCCTGGTGGTTATTGGATGCTGGAGAAGAGAGTCCCTTTTTTTGGGAGAGGAGGACAGCCATTGGTAGAATGCCCCTGCCTCAGTGTTTGACTCCATACCCACATGCACGTGGGCAGCACTAATTGGACTTATTGAGCTCTGGAAAAACAAAAACCATGAAGTAGGGAGGGAGGTGGAAGATAATGTTGGGAGGGGCATGGTGGGGAGCTGGAGGGAGGGAGGGAGTGGAGGATGAATATGACCGAGACACATTGTATTCCTGCATGAAATTTTCAGAGAAATAAACAACCACCTTGTGAGAACACAGCACTGTTTCCACCCTGCTTTGTGCAGTTCTAGGGATTGAACCCATACCCTGCACATTCTAGGCAGATGCTCCAGCCCCAGCCCCCATTTTATAGACGGGAACAGCGAGGGACAAAATCACCAGGTCAGTGCAGCTCCAGGATGGAACTGACATTCGCACCCTGGAGCACACCCTTCCTACAACACTGCCTGCTTCTCTTCCCAGCCCTTCTTCTTTTGCCTGGAGGTCCTGGGGAACTCAAACTTTTTCCCTTTCTTTTATGGATGAAAAATAGCTTAACACATGAGGGAACTGTTAATGTTCAAATCTGCCAAAGATTATCCCATCTTCCTGTCGTCTTTGGCCTAGGCTGTGTCCCTGCAAATGCCAATAAGAAAACAGAGATGGAACAACAATATTAACAGACACTTTAAAGTCATTATGAACCTGCATCTGCAATTTTAATGGACTAGACACAGGTATATTAATTTATACACAAACATTTAAAAAAGTGATTTATCCCATGTGCATTGGTATTTTGCCTGCATGTATATCTGTGTGAAGGTGTCAGGTCTCTTGGAATTTGAGTTACAGACTTATTGTAAGTTGCCATGTGGGTGCTGGGAATTGAACCCAGGTCTACCTGAAAAAGCAGACAGTGCTCTTATCCACTGAGCTATCTCTCCAGCCTTGACACACAGGCATTTTCAACTACCTTTCCCTTTCCAATTTAAAATAAGGCCAGCACAATGAACTTTATGTTTTGGTATTTTTGAGATAGAACCTCACTATGTAGCTCCTGGAACTCTCTACGTAGACCAAGCTGGCCTCAGACTCTCAGAGATTTGCCTGCCTCTGCCCAAGTGCTTCATAATGAACTTTTTAAAAAAAAATTTATTTTACTTTATTTTATGTGCATTGGTGAAGGTGTCAGACTCCCTGGAACTAGAGTTACAGCTGTGAGCTGCCATATGGGTGGTGGGAATTGAACCCAGGTCCTCTGGAAGAACAGCCAGTGCTCTTAGCCACTGAGCCATCCCACCAGCCCATAATGAACTTTTTATCAGCAAAACTGTCTGATGAGAATTGAAGAAAGCTTCAGAGAACAAAATTTAAATAAGTTATTTTTCCTGAGCCTTCCACTGTTGAAGGCAGACATAGAATAAACAAGAAGTGGGCCAGATTATGCATTTGATTTGCTTAAAATGTATTCTCCTTTTCTAAATAAATATAAACAGGAGCAGTGGCTAGTGGGATTACTCACTGAGGGCAGCTGAACAAGACAGACTAAAAATAAAAAGCAACAACCTAGGTTCTTTGGTTCTCGATGGGCATTCTAAGCAGGGGAAGGCTTAGAACAAGCTGCCAACCTTGTAGGCGTATTTATAAAGAGCACGGCCTGCTCTCCCATCAGAACCTACTAACTTCCACCAACAATGATGGATTTATGGCTACCATCCCCTAAAAACAGACTGAGAATCAGAAACAGCAGGAAGTAGGAAGAGGCTGGATATGGATAAACACATACGACTCTTGAGATGAATCCACGGTTGTACTTCCTGCTGTGTCCTGTCTTCTGTGGGCACATGCGATGTTCTCTGCCCATAATTATGTGTGTGTGGCTCAGAGCAGAGGCAGCTAAGGGAGGGAAGAGTCCTGCTTCTCTGGGGACAGGAAGGGAAACAAAACTGAAGTTAGCAGTTACAGCTCCTAGAAGCCATTGGCTTTGTTTTTGAAGTATGGTTTTCCCAGTAAATGATCCTTTGCCTGTAACGAAAGTGAACCACTCGCCTTAATAAAAATATGAACAGAATTATAGTGCTCCCATCTCAGGACCTGAGCTGACAGGGTTTGTTTTTTGTTTTGTTTTTCTCTTTTTTGAACGTTGATCCTTATCTTTCACTGGGTCTGGCAGGCACACACACAAAAAAGATGGAAAAAACAAAAAACCAAAAAACCCAATGATATCAAAGGATGAGCCTACTCAATTATTTGTTTAATGAAAAAATATCCTAAAAACCAAAGTCTTGTTCCCCCCCTGAGTTTTGGGCAGGTTCTTGGCTTCCCATTGGTGGAGGCTTCTGGTTAGGTTCCCACTCTTTGAATGAACCCCAGTTCTTCCTTCATCATGCCTCACATATACACAACCAGAACTCATTAGACTAAATGTAATAGGTTTGGTTTTGTTTGGTTTTTTCTTTTTTCTTTTTGGTTTTTCAAGACAGGCTTTCTCTGTGTAGTTTTGGTGCCTTTCCTGGAACTCGCTTTGTAGACCAGGCTGGCCTCGAACTCACAGAGATCCGCCTGTCTCTGCCTCCTGAGTGCTGGGATTAAAGGCGTGCGCCGCCGCCGCCGCCGCCGCCGCCGCCGCCACCACCCAGCTAGTTTTTTGTTTTTTGGTTTTTTTTTAAACATAAAAACAGGTTATAATTCAAAAGTCCAGGATTATTTGAAACTGGAAAATATTTTCTCTGTAGAAAATAGTAAAAATGATAACATTTCCCAATAAGCCCCTTTAAGCCAAATAATAGCTGAATTATACATATAAATATTGATTAGATTCTGGGATACAAAAGAAACCTATCTTCATCTATTCTGAGAGCTATGTCTTAAATTTTTTAATTTTTAAAATAAAAATTTAATTATCTTACTAAAATATTTAGATTTATTTATTATATGTATGACTAAACATTTTGCCCCCCCTCTCTCTATATATCTATATATATATGTATATGTATATGTATATGTATATGTATATATATATATATATATATATATATATATATATATATATATACACACACACACACACACACATTATGTGCACCTGGTGCCTGTGGCGATCAGAAGAGGATGTCTGAAGCTGGGCTTACAGGTGGTTCTGAGCCATCATGTGTGTTCTTGGAACTGAACCTGGGTCCTCTGCAAAAGCTACAGGTATTCTTAACCACTGAGCCATCTTTCTAGACCCTAAAAATCATTATTTTGTTTGTTTGTTTGGTTTTTGAGACAGGGTTTCTCTATGTAGCTTTGGAGCCTGTCTTGGAACTCATTCTGTAGACCAGGCTGGCCTCGAACTCACAAAGATCCGCCTGCCTCTGTCTCCTAAGTGCTGGGATTAAAGGCGTGCACCGCAACCACCACTCAGCACCTAAAATCATGTTATGTGTGTGAGTGTTTTGCCTCCAACCTGCATGTTTGTGTACCATGTGTGCATAACGCCCTTGGAGGCCAGAGAGGGCATCAGATTCCCTACAAGTGGAGTTACAGCTGTCTTGTGAGCACTAAGAATTGAACCCTGGGCCCACTGGTAGAGAGCATCCAGGGCTTTTAGCCACCGAGCCATTTACCTAGTCCCATTAAATCCATTTTAAAGCATGATTTTTATACCCTCTGTCTTTTTAAGTTTTGTCTGGTCCATGTATCCTAATTTCTGGGAATCTGGGTCTGCACCTAGAGCTTTGGTTATCTCTTGTAAAAACCAGAAGACCTGCCACGCTAGGCCAGCATTCCTGCATGGCCACAATCAGCTAAAGGCGAAGAGGAGAATGTTCTTGTTACTTTATCACCAAATGACACTCGTGCTTCTTTTTTGGTTTTCAAGACAGGGTTTCTCTGTGTAGCTTTGGAGCCTGTCCTGGATCTTGCTCTGTAGATCAGGCTGGCCTCGAACTCACAGAGATCCTCTTGCCTCTGCCTCCCGAGTGCTGGGATTAAAGGCGTGCGCCACCACCGCCCGGCTGACACTTGTGCTTCTTAAGGTGCCTGCCTGAAGGTACTTCAAGCCTTTGCATTTCAGTCAAAGTGAGACATCTCTCAGTATATGCTTTCATATACAGATTTAATTCATCTGACTAAATGAGTTCATGACGACGAGATCTCAGGAGAGCTTTGAACTCATGTGTCTCTGAGGCCCTCACTTATCACTCCTCTGCAGTGCCCCCAGGTGCTAGTGACCTGTCTCTGTGCTCTCTCACTAGGTGCTGTGTAGCATTCTTCTCATTTGCCCCATCGCAGATCGCAGCAGCCTGTGACGTCACTTGTAGCTATGAGGAGGTGAAGTCATCTGTAGGGTGGTACAGGTGGCGCACAGCAGTCAGGCTTTGAAGTGGGAGTTGCCTTAGTCCAAAGCACATGCTTTGAAGCACTCTGTTATTTGGGTCTGGCTGAAGTACTGGCTTATCCGTCTCCACGTCCTGTCATCTCTCCACTGCTGTCCTCAGCCTGGGAAGGTACTTTGCTTGGTGACTTTATGATTTCAAAGAACCTTGGAATCAAAGCATCACAGGTCTGGACTTCTGCTCTCAAGCAAATAGGTGACCGATATCTTCATTTTGTTGAAGAAACTAAAGCCTCCACAATATGAGGTTTTCACAAATGATATTATACATTGTCTAGAAGAGTCAGGGGAGGGAGGCTCTAATGTTCTTTTAAAGAGTTATTTATTTATTTATTATGTATACAGTGTTCTGTCGGCATGTATCCTGCAGGCCAGAAGAAGAGTCAGGGGAGGCATGCTAGATGGAGAGGATGGGCAGACTCCATGCAGAGGATGGGCAGACTCCATGCAGAGGGGTCTAGGTAGGCAACACTCAAGCAAAGATCTGAAGAAGACAGGTTAAGGAGTAACGGGAATGGACATCTGAGGGCAGTGTGGACCGGGCAGAGGGAAGAGCACTGCAAATGTCTCAAGGAGGGAGTGTGCCTGTGGGGCAAGAAGACCAGCATAGAAACTGGTGCGGCTAGGAGCCAGTGGAAAAAAAAGGAAAGGAATAAGAGATGAGGATATAGAAATAATAAGGCCAGTTCCTGGATGGTCTTTCAGCAGAGATTAAATGAAATATTCACGTTAAGAGCTTGAACAGTATCTGGTAGACAGTAAGCAGGTAACCAGTGTTCTCTCCATGTGTATTTATGTGAGTAGCATGTGGTCTCTAACAGAGCTAGTCTACAAGGTCAGGCTGCAGGGATTATTACAGCACCTTTGTGTACTTTGGTGGAGTTAGAGAGTCCTTCAACAGTTCCAGAAGTACAGAAATCAAACAGATCAAAGGCCTGGGTGATCCCCAGCAGCAAAGAGAGATGGTTAATTCCCTGCAGGTGCTCCGAAAACTGAACTAAGAGCGCACGCAAAGTCAACACTGCAGCAATAAAAGACAGGGGAACGGGGTGTGGCCTGGGTGGGCTGGGCTGAAAGCTGAGACCAAGACCAACAGAAGAGTTGTTAGGCAGCAAGAGAAGCAAAGCAGCGTGGAGCATGGAAGCATCCCCTACAGCAGTTGAAACTCATCCTAATATCAGCGAGACCACAAAGTCGTGATAATAAAGAGGAGCTTCTGCCAGGGAGAATGCCAGCCGGCCTAGCAACATGAACGTACTTGCACGGAGGGGGGCAAATTAAGATGTTCGGGCCAAACGATCCCTTCTCTTCTGGAGGCTCTTTCGTCTTTAAGGGGTAACTTCCGAAGACCTCTTTGGTGAAGGACTTCTATGTCTGCCAGCCTAACCAAGTCCCCTTGGTGGCTCTGTCCCACAGTGGACAGCACTAAGGTTCATGCCACGCGTCCTCCACAGCCTCCACTATGGAGGAGCTGCAGGGTTCCAACCTGTTGACAAGAATGTAGTTTCTTTGGAAGCTGGAGGCAGGCAGGAACCTACTGAAGGCTGGATGGAGATACACAGGCTGGGCTGAAGCTGGTCTAAATTGTGCCAGTTTCTTCTGGCTCCTGCCCTAGAGCAGGCAAAGCCAGGCACTGTCCAGTGGAAATTTGGAAGTGGGCATCCTTCGTGGCCTCAATTATGCCAGCCTGGCAAGGCAGTCTGTGGCACTTGGTCGTGTAACCCTGACTTACCTACTCAATAGGGAGCGGTTTTGTCTGAGTTAGGAGAAATAGAAAGTGGCTCAGTTTAGGCAGATCCTGACTCAACACATTCAATTTGTAAGTAAAGCCATTACTAAAATCAATGTAAGAACCACTGCATTTTCATTCCACTCCTCCAACAATGCATCTACCTTTTCCATTTCCTGATGGTAACGATTACTTCTTGGGCACAGTGACACAGACCTTTAATCCCAGCACTCAGGAAGCAGAAGCAGGAGAATCTGAGTGAGTTCAGGACTAGCTTGGTCTACAGAGTGAGCTCCAGGACAGCCAGGACTACATAGAGAAACCCTGTCTCAAAAAACAAAAAAAAAAAAAAAAAAAAACCAAACAAAAAAGAGCTAGGGAAATTGGGTCTATCTCATTCATTACTATTTCCCCAAACTCATTGAGAGCCTCCAGCTGCTGCCTCCTGAGTGCTGAGACTAAAGGCATGTGCCACCTCACCTGGCTTCCCTACCTCTTTTTTTGAGAAAGGGTCTTAGGTGTCCAAGATGGCCCTGCACTTCTGCACTTCTTATGCAGCTGAGGCTGGCCTTGAGTTTGTTGTTTTTGTTTTTGTTTTTTTTTTCCTTTTTTTTTTTTTTTGAGCAGGGTCTCACTCTGTACCCTAGCTGGCCTGGAATTTACTATGTAGACCAGGTTGACCTCAAACTCATAGCAATCCACCAGCCTCAGCTTCTGGAGTGATGGGATTAAAGATATGCCACCATGGCTGGCATACCCTTGAACTCTGGTTTCCTCTGTCTCCTAGCTGCTGAGATTACATGTGTGTGCCATCCCACTGGAGTAAAATCCTCATTTTCAGAGTACTTACATTCTAGTATATGTGGGGACTCAGACAACAAACAACGAGGAAATACTTAGGAAGTGATAGGGTGACAAAATGTGAGAAGAGAGGTGTGCTTTTTACATACAGTGAAAGCAGGCAGGACCACATGTCGAGGCTAGCCTGTTTGAGAAGACATTCCTGGAGCAGAAGAGGAGCAGAAGAAGCCACGCACCGTGGTGGAAGAAGTGGGGAGGTGTAAGAGCTAGGAACGAGCAGCAAGGGTGTTTCACTGTCTACCTTCCCGTTCTGCACACAGACGCTAGTTCTGTCCCTGGAATGTTGCAATCTGCTGAAGAAAGTGCCCATCAGGCCTGGGAAAGGAGGAACATTGAAAGAAACAGAATTGAGGACTACAAGTACTAGAGTGGCCTCACTCTACCCCCAGTGCCATTGGGGGGCTGGGGACATGGCCAGGTACACTGTTCCCACAGTAAGGAGAAGGCATGGCAGTGGAGACTGTCCTGTTCCCTGAGCTGTCCCCTTCCACTGCCATGGCTAATTGGCAAAGCAGGCGGTGTGAATGAGCACAGGATGCCAATCCGCAGTGCTGCTTCACAGCAGCATTTGAAGTCTCCGACTGACAGGATTTAGCACTCTGTATCTGGCAGCAGCCAGCAGCGAAGCCGAGAGAATTCCACTGGATTATCCAAAGCATCTGACCCGAAAACGAGCAGTGAGGAGGACCTTTTTAAAAAACAACTCCTGAATGGTTCAGTGAGCCAATTCGACACTGAACAGAGACGCACAAACATCCAGCCGCCTCTGAGGCACAAGGTCACTTTCTTGTGCTTGTCCCTGATCCTCGGGATCCAATTTCTTGATCTGAGCTCAGTTCCTCATTTTTCTAGCCAAAAGGATGGATGTGAAGCAGAGACAGGCCAGATGGACTGCTCCCCATTGTCTAACTCCAGAGGGGCAGGACAGCTCGAGTGGTTGAGAACAGGAGCGGTAGGAAAGGGAGAGGCCTCAGAACATGCCCTCTAAAGAGGAAGGCTTACAGAAAACTCCATTCATTGTATTGATTTATTTAGAGACAAGCTCTCACTGTGTAGTCCAGGCTGCCCTTGAACCTGTGATCCTCCTACTTTGGGCTCCTGAGTGGAGGGATTATGGGTGTGCTCCACCACACAGGTCTCCTTATGTTTTCTTTTTAGTTGTGTGTACTTAGGGGACACAGTGTGTTGGATGGTTCAGAACATACATGCAGTGTGTAATGATCAAACCAAAGAGCAAGCATGTCTGGCTCCTGATCATTTCTTTGTGTCTGGAGCACTGGACTTTTCTAATGTTTTACACTGAATTTTTTGTTGTGTTTTGTTTGAAACAAATGCGGAGCCCAGAGGTTGACCTCTAGCATCTAGTGGCTTCCTCTACCGCTCTCTACCCTTTTTTGGCAGGTGTGTGTGGGGGGTAACTTTGGGTATCTTTCCTTGATCACTCTCTATCTTTTTAATTATTTTGAGACACAGCCTCTCACGGGGCCTGAAGTCCATCAATCAGCTAGACTGGCTGGCCAGCCAACTCCAGGATCTACCTGCCAGTCTCTGCTTCCCCCAAGCACTAGTGTTAGAGACAGCACCAGGCCAGGCTTTATGGATCTTATGGGGTGCTAGGACGCTTTCTGGTTCTCACGCTTGTGCCCAGTCCCCTCTTTACTAGTTTAAAGAGAGACTGGCTTTACAGTTGAGGATGCTCATATTCACGGCCAGAGATTTACCTGTGGAAAGCCCATCACAAGTCCCAGGCTTGAGATGGGGGCAGGTGGGAGATGGGGGGGGAGAGAAGAGGGAGTGAGGGAGAGAGGTAGAACTGTAGTGTCCTATCTTGTGCCGTACTGAACTTTTAAATTCTCCTAACTGAGTCCCGAGTTCCTCCTACACCACATCGTTCTCTCCTCAAGCCCTTCCTACACAGCTGTGAGGGTAAGATTTACTAGATGGAATGTGTTTGCAAAATCTGTTTTGTTCATTGGAACATGTTTATCAAGAGAGAAAGAAAAAATCCTGTCCCTTTCCACTATTTACTTTTTGGTGACTGCCTCCTGGGATTTGGAACTGGATAAACAGATGGACTTCCCGGAAGGAATCAGGCTGAACGCCAGGGTGTGTATATATATATATCTCTTAGTCTCAGTATGTATGTGGCAAACAGTCTTTATCCAAGCAGCTGTGCTGGTTTGGGGGAGAAGAGAGGGGACAGTGTCTTATGGACTCCCACTGCCCCAAAGGTGTATCTCCCTGGTGGAACACTGGGATACAGGATGCCAAAAAGCTTCTAGAGCTCTCAGATGTATGAGCCAATTTCATTTACTGGCCTCTGGCTGTAGCAATTAAGGGCTGTGCCAGATTCCAAACTATTGCTTGTCATTTGTACTGGGTTTGTTCAGTGTTCATGAGTGCCCATGGTGTTCCAGCTTTACTATCTACGATGATGACAGCAGTCTGTGTACCTTCACAGATCCTGGAGAGGTGTGGATCCATGCCATGCGTGTGCACACTGTACACAGAAGTCTTGGGAGGCCTGAAGAATGATATCTTCCAGATATGGGCAATTATAACTGTTAAAGAACTCCAGGTAGAGTGAGCATTAGTGGGCCAGCCTGTTGCTGCTGAAGGGGAACTGGGAGAGACTGTGGAGAATCAGGGCCCCCTTCTACAATATACGTCTCTGTTGCAGGGGTGGGATTAGAGGAAATAATTCACGATTCAATTTACTTTCATAATTCAATGCATACTTCAACCCCAAGGTCTAAAGAAACTTTGAGTCCAGGAGAATTAGAAAACATACCCCTTTGCCTCATCTGCTTCACAAAATACAGTGAAGAAGACAATGTCTTCCCTCCTTGAAAATTTCATTTAAACAATGGTTTTTAAAAAACAACGACACCGACCACGCATGGAACTGGTGTCAACAGCGCCAAAGCCCAAACCAAACCACTGGCTGAGCTGACATGGATACATTCCTCAGTTCCAGCGACTCCAGCAGGAACATTAACCGATTAGATCAGCAGACCAAGGCGCTGGAGGTAACGGACGGACGGATGGACGGGTGGGACAAAAGGCTTGCTTCTAACAAAGCTCCTCCAGACCTTTCCGCTGCAGTGAGCACTGAGCAAGAGAGATGCTGCCCAGGAAATGAAAGGCCTCAATCGTTCCTCTTCAGTGAGCGGAGCCCAGGAGGAGGGTTCCAGGCGCTCTCTCAAACACTCTTTAATAATCCCATCCAGAGCCTTTGATTTAAGGAACACGCTGAAGAATACACAGCCTATTAATCTGAGTTTGCTGGTGTGCCTGAGGATTCAGAGCAGCGATGGACTCCCCACTGGCTCTTGCAGGCACCCGGACAGCACACCATTGCTGCTGCACCGCACAGCTTGGCTCTTCCTTCCACCTCTGCATGCAATTTGTCCTTGGAAAAGCTTCAAGGTTTGGGGGTCCCGATGGTTTCATCTAAGGATGGCCAGGCCAAACCCAGAGTGCTAAGAATGGAAACAGCGTATCCTTGTTCGGCCACCAGAAGGCACAGCCATGTGACCAGGCTCAAATGAGAACTATGTGGTAGTGTGACTGGGTAAGGAGACAAAGTCATCAGTCTGCCTCTTTCTGAGCCAAGTTGACAGCCACAGGCCTGGGAAAGGAAGGCACAGTTTCAATTGCTTCCTAGTCATGGTTACCTTGGTGGCAGGAAGGGTTCCTATACAGCTGGGCTTTGGGTGGAAACAATTTTGGAAGTTCTGCTGAAGCGAACATTAGCAAGGGCCTTGGGTTTTGGAGAAGTTAGGCAGAAGGCAGGGCAACCTTTGCCCTTGTCCTTTCTGTGAGTCTCCCTTATAAACAGCCAGGTGATGAGGCTTCAGGTTCTTTCTCCTGCCTTGAGGGGAATCATGAAGAGGCTGAGGGGAACCTGAAGTAATAAAGCAGGCTCTCAGTTGCTGAAGCATTATAATTGAGGCTACAATCATAGGGTAAGAGGAGCCTCTGGGTTGGGGGAGCAGGCAGCCTCTGCTTCATTGCCATTGACTTTATGCACGGTATATGCCTAGTCATAAAAGGAACCGGTGTGACAAGGTGGATATATTAGTATTACCCAGCATATGAGCGAGTGCACGAACATATGCACACATGCTTTTGAAATGCATATCCTTTCGACTCCAAATTTATATTACCAAGAAAAGTACATTTAATAAGAACTTCCTTTTAAAAAAGCAATTTCAGCCAGGCGGTGGTGGCACACGCCTTTAATCCCAGCACTCAGGAGCCAGAGGCAGACGAATCTCTGAGTTGGAGGCCAGCCTGGTCTACCGAGTGAGTTCTGGGATAGCCAGGGCTACACAGAGAAACCCTGTCTCGAAAAACAAAATAAAACAAAAATTTCAAAGATGTGCTTCAAAGGCAGGTGGTTCTCAACCTTCCTAAGACTGTGACTCTTTAATACAGTTCTTCATGTTGTAGTGACCCCCAACCATAAAATTATTTAATTGTTTCTTCATAATTGTAATTTTGCTACTGTTATGAATCGTAATATAAATATTTTTCCAGCTAGAGGTTTATCAAGAGGTGGAGACCTACAGGTTGAAAACCCGTGTTCTGAAGCCTTCTGACCCTGGGGTTGGTCTCTCTCTCTCTCTTTTTTTCTTCCGAGACAGGGTTTCTCTATGTAGCTTTGTGCCTTTCCTGGAACTCACTCTGTAGCCCAGGCTGGCCTCGAACTCACAGAGATCCACCTGCCTCTGCCTCCCGAGTGCTGGTATTAAAGGCGTGCGCCACCACTGCTGGCGGGGTTGGTCTCTTGTGTGGGGCGGGGCATGCATCTTATGAAAGAGAAGGAGAGGTGTGAAGGCTAACACTGTTCCTGTGACTGACTTCAAGATGCCTCAAAGGATAGTGAGTACACATGGGCTTGTAGGTCACACAGATGTAGGTCTGAGTTCCCCTGATGCCAGTTGTCAGATGTGTGGTCTTGGGCACTTTACCTGAAATCAGTGAGCTTCAACCTCCTCATCTGCAAAATGAGAAGATCCTCATGGGATTATTGTGAGGAGTATATAAATACCCCTAAACCACTTAGTATAGTGCCCAAGACACAATCCATACTCAACAAACCATCAATGTGCTTAACATTCTGACTTCCAATCACAGGCACAGCAACCAAACATGGCTCTCTGGGAGAATTCATGGCTGGCACATGAGCTGCACAGCACTGGACCGTCTTCACTGAGCTGGGCTTTCCAGGGTCCTATGTTCCTTTCGGACTTCAGAAACAGAAGTCTGGGTTCTGTGAGCTACCGACTAAAAGGTAAGGTGAGCTCGATGGCTGGAATTCTTGAGACCTCATTTTTTGACTTGGGATATTCCCACCCTAGATTCTGGCCTTGTGGGCACAGCCTTTTTCCTCTAGGCTGCCACCTGTTGAGACAGACAGATGTAATCTGAATGCAAGGGGGGCTTGCAAACATAGATCTGATATCAGACAGCCTTCCTCTGCAGCATTCCTGGGGTCATGAAATGACAAACATTCCAAACAGGCTGAATCTAACCCTCTTTGCCCTGCAACTGGGGCTTTCTAACACTGCTTCTGTGACTGCCCTCAGTACCTCTCGAGTCTGTGAGGTGGATGTCATTAATATTGATGTGCTGTAGCTCGTTAACCTCATTTGATGTTTATTTACAACATTCTCCTCATATGCTAATGAGTGACACTGGGCTCTTCAGATAGAAAGTGGGGAACGGGACTCCCTCTGCCAGCATCTCCTTGGCAGACTCCTGTCCCTTGAAACAGAAGTTTGCACAGAGGGAACGAGGCCAAGTGGAGGGAAGGCAGCAGAGAGGACAAAATGATGTGAAAAGAATGTCTGCAATGTGATGGGGGAGAGAGAAGCCCAGCTGCTGGCCACGATGTGATGAGGTTGGGTTACACTCACCCATGGGTAACAAAGAGAAGCTGACGGTGGGGTCTGCGAGCGGCTGCAGAGGACAATATGTCAGATCTGGGAACTGGGGAGAGCCATGGAGGTGAGTGGGCCACATGCGTGTCAAGGACTGAAGGCCTCTCTAGAATTCATCCCATTTTCTAATATGATCTAAGAGATCAGCAGGCAGGGATTGGGTAAATTTCTGCAGCAGCCCCGTGCCTGTAGCGGGGCTTATCATACATAGCTTGGAGAAAGACTATCCCCAAGCACGCCTGTGAAACGGAAAGGCGTGGGGAAACCACGGCCATTTCTCCTCCTTCAAGTTCCGTAGGTATACCAGAGATCAGCTGGTTAAACTGGCCAGAAGGACGTCACAGGGTAGGGACACTATTTCTGTACCCTGCTGTTTCAGGGCTATAGGCCTTTTCCAGATTTTCCAGTGCTAAATGAGTGAGGTCTGGGTTGCCTGACGTAGCCGTTCTAAGTGTCTGGAACCACAGAGGACAGACGATGGGGACAGAAGGAAACTACTTCTGATACACGCATGTGTGTGACACTAGCAACAACAGCAGCAGCTCTTCAATGTCCACTTCCATTCTCTTCCCGTGCTGCCCACTTTCTGTCACTGTTGAGACAATTATGCCTGTCCTGCCTTTGGGGGCCACACCCTCTTCTTTCTCCAGATCTGGCTTCTTCTTTGAAGCACTTTGAAGATCATCCCTCCCTTGATGTGCCTTTCTATAAGGTTGAAGAGGAAGAGAAGAAAGAACCTCCTACATTAAAGACTTAACCACATTTTATTTAAGCATCAAGTATTGGTTCTAACGGGTAGGTTTTATGTTTGAGTTGTTTGTCTGAAATCATTACCCCTTAGGGGACAAATTTCATCTTCTTTTAAGTTTTCTCTGAACTCAGTTCCTTTCAGAAGGATGTAATAATCAATAGCAATTTGCATTAGCCCCGACGATCTGCAGCTTGCCTAGGCACAGGGAAAAACACCTTGGACATCTACATGCTGTTCTAGACTACAGCAATGCTCCTCAACCTTTCTGCATCATCTTCTCCCTCAGCCCACTGGACACGTGCTTCCTAGGTACATATCCATAGGAAGTTCTAACGGCTAGACTTATAAGGACAAACCCTAACCTCTCCCACCCTCCCTCTCCCTCTTATCCGTAAAGAAACAATTTTTGCCCTGCTGGAGGTAACGCTGCCCCAGTTGAGAACGAATGTTCTAGCTGAGTGTGGTGGCACAGCCTGAGATTCCAGTGCTTGGATGGGATTGAAGTATGGGATAAATCAGGAGTTTGAGGCCAGCCTGAGTTGCATGAGATCCTATGTCAAAAACCTAAGAGAAGTGAAGGGAGAGGGAGGGGAGGGGAAAAAAGAAAAGAGGAGGGAAGACAAGAGAAGACATTGGGGGTGGTGACTCATGCCTGTAATGGTGACTTTCAAGAGGCCAAGGTTGGGCTGGAAAGATGGCTCAGTGGTTAAGAGCATTGGCTGTTCTTCCAGAGGACTCAGGTTCAATTCTCAGCACCCACATGGCAACTCACAACTGTCTGTAACTCCAGTTCCAGGGGATGTGGAACCCTCACATAGACATACATTCGGGCAAAACACCAAGGCACATAAAAAATAAATAAATTAAAACAACAACAAATGAACGAACAAAACACAAGAGGCTAAGGCAGGAGGACTGCTGTGAGTTCAATGCCATCCTGGGCTAAAGAGTGAAGCCCTGTTGTATTAAAAAAAAAAAAAAGGAAGCCGGGCGGTGGTGGCGCACGCCTTTAATCCCAGCACTCGGGAGGCAGAGGCAGGAGGATCTCCGTGAGTTCGAGGCCAGCCTGGGCTACCGAGTGAGTTCCAGGAAAGGCGCAAAGCTACACAGAGAAACCCTGTCTCAAAAAAAAAAAACCAAAAAAAAAAAAAAAGGAGGTAGTCTCTGACATACTCTGTAGCAGGGCTGAACCTAATATTCTCTCAAAGTGAACATCAAACACAATCACACTTCTGTTCTGATTTAAAGAGAGAGAAAGAAAAGACATCTTTGTGTCTATCTAGTTAACGATAGTTCTTCCAAGGGAGAGATCAAAATCCTCTCCCTCTCCCCACAGTGGGCCTGATTTAGCCACAGAATAAATGGCTTACTTCTTGGCAGCGGGCTAGCTTTTTACAATAGTCCTATTTGCACACTGGACGAGGTAATAGATTGTCAGGCCCCACAAGACCCCCAAATACTTTGTTCTCCTTAAAGTCAACAATATGCTCCCTTGTAAGAGAATTGAGTAGAATGGAGTTCATTATCTCATTACATTTCTCCCAAACTTCTGAGGAAGGCAGTGACTGCTACAGCTCTTCCCTTTTCACAGGCAGACACATGGTGGTATGGGCAGCAGGCAGCTTAATGTAGGTCACAGGGTGATGTTGTTTCATGCAAACATCTTTTCTACCCCACGAGGTTGCTCTGGGGGCTTCCAGTCCTATGTCTTCTGGTTCTTACTTTAATATAGGATGATCACACTCCACTAGAAATGTTTTAACAGTTGCTCTACCTCTGCCAACACCTTTTTCTCCCCATCTGTCAAGAGAAAGCAAAAAAGGTGTGCTGGGGGGCAGAGGTGCTTAAGTGAGCCTCTAAGAATAGACATCATGCTGCACGCCTGTAACACCAGCACTCCAGAGGCAGAGGCAGGTGAATCTTTGTGAGTTGGAGGTCACCCTGGTCTACAGAGTAAGACCCTGTCTCAAAAAAAAAAAAAAAAAAAAAGGAAAGAAAGGAAAGGACATCACGATGGTGAAGAGAAAGAACCCGGGCTATCAACTGAATCTACCAGGCTGGGCTGACTCCCTAGGGGAGACTTTGCCTTGGAGGTGGTGGGAATGGGGGAGTGGACTGGGGGGGAGGGAAGGCTGGGGGGTGGGAGGAGGGAGGACAGGAGAATCTGTGGCTGATATGTAAAATTAAATTAATTATAAAATAAAAATATTTATTAAAAAAAGAAGTAACTGTAAATATAAGAAAAATGAATTCTTTGTCATAAAACTTGGGTGTATGACTTTTAATCTTGACTATATAACATGTAAGTATTATTTTCCATAAAATTAATTGAAACAATACTTAAAACTATTATTATCTATATGCAATGTAATATAATTAAAAACACCCGTAAGTAAGATCATTAAAACTACTTTATATGTTTTTAACAACAACAACAACCACAACAACAAGAACCTGGGCTGTTGTCCAGACGTTACTGTTTCACAAGCAAAGTGTGGAGCCAAGCGCATAGAGAACCGTAGAGGAAGAATGCAGGAGCCTTCCCCCACCTCCCTTTCTATGACGACCACTACCACCTTCCTTGCTTGGATAAGAGGCATAATACTAGAACGTGCTCCTCAGGAAATGCAAAAACCTGAATCAAGACCTCCCACAAACAGGCTTCAAGCAACCCGAGAAATATTTAGCAGTCGTGGGGACCGACTGCATCTTAAAAAGCTTGGCACAAGTGAGTAGGGATTAGAGGTTAGCAAGCCAAACAAAAACTGCTATCTAAAAGGGCTCTTCTCTGTAAACCAGACTTAGGCTCCTTTAGTCCCCCAAGTAAACCAGTGTGAAGAATAAACCAGTCTCTCAGAATAAAACACTATATATTTCTTCTAAAGAGTAACTTCAAGAGGTAACGTCATCTCCGGCCATCAAACAGATCTGTACCTAGTCCACTCCTCATATCGAGTATCTTTTCTACTAAAGATGAGAAGGGAAGGGCACTGGGTAATGCAGTGGTAATGTGGCCAGGATTGAATAGTGTCATCTCTAATACACTTGGCCTCATGTGATCTAATCCACATTGCAGCGGGAGTCCTTTTTATCTGAAGAGAAGGAGATGAGCTGCTGATGTGGTAAAGGCTTTAACATTTTGCCAAGATCTAGGAGGTATACCCTAGACCCACCCAAAGACAACAAGGGGGACTATCAGAGTGCATACCTTTAGCCAGTGGTTTTAGTTGTCGTCGTCTGTTTTTGCAAACAGCAAGTAATTCTTAAGGCAAAAACCAAAACCAGCAAGAGCTCCAAACTCCATACTTGGCCTTAAAAAAAAGGAATCGGGACCTGTGAGACAAGCTCAGTGGGTAAAAGCACTTGCCGCCAAGACTGATGAACAGGGTTCAATCCCCAGGACCCACACAGTGGGAGAAAACTGATTTTCAAAAGTTGTCTTCTGACTTCCACATGTGACACACACACATACATACACATAAATAAATGTAAAGAAATTTGTAAGAGGGGGCATTTTATTTTATTTTATTTATAGATATTTCCTCCTGGCTGATGTACTAGCAACAAACCCTTTGAGATCCAGCGACCTCAGCACTGTCAGTGAACTGGTAGTGTGGTAAGGAGAAGGATGGTACCTGAGCTCTCCTCCCTTTTAAGAGGGGCCTCACGAGGTAGCCTGTGCTGGCCTGGAACCCTGGAACTTGCAGTGACCTTCTGGCCACTAGCTCTCAGGGTTGGGATTACAGCTGTGTGCTTCCTCACTGCCCAAGCCCACTACTGATTTATAAACCCCAGCACCTCTGTACACTTGTGCCAACACAACTCCACAGAGAGGTGATCTTGGCCACTCCTGCCAGAAAGGCCTGGGATTCGAGCTACTTGGGAGGCTGAGGCAGCACTTAGAGTTCAAAGTCAGCTTGGGCTACAAGATGAGTTCAAGGCTAGCCAAGTAAATTTAGTAAGACCCTGTTTCAAAATAAAAAGTAAAAAAAAAAAAAAAAAAAAAAAGGCTGAGGGTGCACTAAGCTCCAATGTGCTTGTCTAGTGCTTCTGTGGGGCTCTCGGTTCAACCCCTAGTACTGCCAAAGGGGAAAACCTTAAATTCAGGAAAAGACTAATCTTCATGGGAAGATTTTTCCTTTTCCTACAAGCTGTGGAAGGCAGTAAGAAGCAAGACTACCCATCAAACATTTTTTTGTTTGTTTGTTTTGTTTTGTTTTTTGAGGCAGGGTTTCTCTGTATAGTTTTGGTGCCTGTCCTGGATCTCACTCTGTAGACCAGGCTAGCTTCGAACTCACAGAGATCCACCTGGCTCTGCCTCCCGGGTGCTGGGATTAAAGGTGTGCACCACCACTGCCCGGCCCCCATCAAACATTTTTATCTCAAGTGCTCAAAACATTTGCCAATATTAACACCCAGCCGCTGCTTCTGCATCCCATCTCCCTCACAGATTGGGAGAGAGAGTAAATTTGGTGCAGGAAGGATAGCTCTACTGCATCTCAGTGTCTCTCTGATCACAACTTGAGGAGAACAGCTCCCCAGAGAGGGTGTGGGTGGGGCCCCACCTCCTCCAAGCTTGCTGGCAAAGGCCTCATTCTGTCACTTCAAAGGCAGTTCAGCAGTTTCCCTTTGACAGCCTAGGACGCTAAAGTTTCATGGGGCCTGGGCAGGAATGCAGAAGGAAAAGCACCAAGTCCCCCTTTCAGATACAAGAGAGAGAGAGCAGACCCACGGAGTCCACAGGTGGTCTTGTCCTGGCTCTGTGCTCACTTAGCAGCTGTGTGGAAAGTTAAGTACCAAAGTAAACGACTTGCTCAAAGTTACACAGTTGGTCATAGAACCCAGGGCTTCCCTGCAAACAGGGACAGACTCAGGTTATCAGAGTACTGGGAGAGGTTTCAGATGTAGAAACCATTTTTATTCTTGCTGTTTTTCAGGACTGGGGATTGAACTCAGGGCCTTGCAAATGCTAGGTAAGCTCTCTACCACTATACTACCATTGCTTAAATAGAAAAAAGGAGGGCTGGGGGTGTGGCTCAGTTGGTAGAGCGCCTGCCTGGTATGCATAAAGCCCTGGATTTGATTCCCAGCCTCTGGTAAACTGGGTGTGATGGTGCATGCCTGTAATTCCAGCATTCAGGAGGTGGCGGCTGCAGGATCAGGAAGTTCTAGGTAATTATCAACTACGTAGTGAGTTTGAAGATAGTCTGGGCTGTCTGAAACTTTGTCAGAGAAGTGGCTGTGTAGAAAAAGACCTAGTAGTCCAAAGGCTTATCGCAATACTGTGGTCTAACCTCAGAAGAACAGACATTAAAAAAACAAACACCTGTAACAGTTACATAGAAAACAACTTCATAATTAGAAGTTTAAGGAACAGGCAGTACTTTTTGTTCCACAGTTGTGCACAAACACAATTCGGTGTTGCCATGTTGTATTACTGATCTACACAGGAGACAGTGAAGCACGTCATACTGTTAAAAGCTTAGGGAATATTGTTTAAGATGAACAAAACAGGGCTGGAAAGATGGTTTAGTGCTTATGAGTGCTTGCTGCTCAATCATGAGGACCAGAGTTCGTATCCCACAAATGCTCTAACTCCAGTTCTGAGGAATCCAGCACCCTCTTCTATCCTTTGTGTGTGTGCATTATATGGCACACACAGACAAGCATATGCTTATCCAGACCCATATACACATAAATGAATAAACAAACAATCTAAAAAGTAAACAAAACAGACAATTCCTTTGCTCTTCATTCCAAGTGACAGATGCTTTCCAGGGCCTCTCCAAGACCAAAACAAGAGACTTTCTCCCTGGGGTAGTATGCTGGGCCCTGTAGATTACTTGGACAAGATCTTTATAACAAGGCCAGGCATGCCTTTTAGCACTCTGGAGGCTGAAGCAGGTAGATCTCTGTGAATTCGAGGCCAGCTTGGTCTATATGGTGAGTTCCAGGCCAGCCAGGGTTACTTTTTGTTTGTTTGTTTGTTTGTTTGTTTTGTTTTGTTTTTTTTTCGAGACAGGGTTTCTCTGTGTTGTTTTGGTGCCTGTCCTGGATCTCACTCTGTAGACCAGGTTGGCCTTGAACTCACAGAGATCTGCCTGGCTCTGCCTCCCGAGTGCTGGGATTAAAGGCGTGTGTCACCACCGCCCGGCTTTAGCCAGGGTTACATAATGAGACCTTCTCTCCCTATGAAGAGCTATAAGCAATTAATGACTGCCAAGATAGAGAGAATCAGTCTTCCGCAGGCAGGGATGGGCTCCTGATTAGTTAGCTAATATCAAGCAGTCAGTCCTAAAAACATACACACAAGCAACACTAAATGGACTTAGCATGTTGTATTTATATATTTATATGTAATAATAAGAAAAAGAAGAAGAAGAGAAAACAATAGAGTTAATGACTAAAGTAGGAGGGCTTGGAGGTAGAGGAAGAGTGTTCCAATGTATGACAGTAGAGAACTGAAGATGATCAAAGTATATTATACACATGTATAAAGTATCAGAATAAAACCCATTATTTTGTACAATTAATAAATGCTAAATAGAATAAAAGAATCTTTATGACCCCATAGAACCAAAGTTTATAAACAATACAATTTTCTGTTGCTTGAGAAAAATCAGTCAGTGTGGATGTGACTTCTCAAGGCACCGAATTCTTGTTTGCTTTCCTTCACCTAGATCTGTGCCTCCTGGCCAGAAAACGGACTTTCCTTAAAAATCAACCACTGTTCACTTCTGTGAGATACCTAGAAAAGGCGAATTCAGATTCAAGTAGGATAGATGCTCCATGGGCTGGAGGCAAGGGAGAATGAGACGCCTTAATTCAGTGGGTACAGAGTTTCAATCTGGGGTGATGCTCAGGTTCTGGGAATGAGTGGTGATGGCAATCACAAATGCACTTAATACTACTGAATTTTATGCTTAAAATTTTATACATATATTTTACCATAGTGAAAATGATGCCTTTTTAAACAATCCAGAAAAGGGATTCTCCTCTCTCCACAGTGGATTTTGCTGTAGAAGCGCTGGGATTATGGATGCTGTCTGCTGCACTCAGCTTTATGTGGGTTCCGGAGATCTGAACTCAGGTCCTCATATTTGCATGGCAAGCCCTTGACCCACAGAGCTGTGGCCCGGCTCTCTTATTTTCCAAGACAAGGTCTCTCACTGAACCTGGAGCTTATCTACTCTGCCTTCTCAGGGCTGGGATTACAGGTGTTCATTGCTGTGCTCAGCTTTTACCTGAGTGCTGAGGACCAAACTCAGACCCTCCTGCTTGTGTGCGGGTAAGTAATTTATCCACTGAGCCACCCCACTGCCAGCCCCAATAATTCTTTTTCCTGACCAACCTTTTTAGCAGGATATTTTGTCAACTCTTGTCTGTCTGCCTGCCTGCCTGCCGGCCTCTCCTCTCTTTCTCTGTCTGCCTGCTTTCCTATCATCCATC